>CAUYRH010118884.1:0-23443 GCA_963574655.1 Perodicticus potto
AACAGCACAGCAGTTCCCAAGGAGTGAGAGAATGCCAAAGAGAACCCTAATTGACCTTTTTTCCCCTGTGAGAATATAAAAGCATGGTGTCAAAATAAAGTGTTGTCTCAGTCTCAGACTCAGCCTGACTGAGTCCATTACCCTGTGTGTGTGTGTGTCTTTTTTCATCCCAGCGCCCCCTCCTCAGAACCTTGCTAGTGGACGGCGGGTCCGTCAGCTGGCCCACTGCCCTTCCCTGCTCCGGACTTTCTCAGCACGTGGGCTGTGCTCTCCTCCTAATTAGACGCCATGTCTGAAATGCCAGCCCCCACTCTACTCACCAGAGAGAAGTATGTCAAATCCAGGCCAGTGGCACCCGAGCATCTCACATAGGAGGAGACAGTTATCTCCCTGCTGTGATCTGGACGCATCCCTCGTGCTCTGAATGCTGACAGCGGAAGCTATGGGGCTCATTCTAGGCCCCTGCCCTGAATTTGTTGAAGCTGCAACTGATTTGTGGTTTTGGGCTCCTAATGAAAGCCAAGTCTAGCTAAAGTGAAATTTGACAGTGAGTGGTATTTGTCTTTATTGTCATGCATCTACCTGTGCTAAGCCCTTTGGGTCACATAGTTAATCTCTCTGAACAAAGCCTGATTGTTTTGATTCTAGAATCAGGTTGTGCCCTCACTTGGGTCTCACTACTGCAGGCACCCCATGCCCTCAATGTCTTGGGACACTCAGAATCTTTTCTTCAGTCCCTTTTCCCAACCCTTTTCCCTAATCCTTACCTTAACCCTGTCTCAGGGCACCAGTGTCTTATTAGAGGCAACTGATTAATTATTCTAGGAATTCCTTGTCCCTAGAAAGAAGCCCTAGGGAACAAGGGAAAGGGGCTAGGGGTGAGTCCCACACTCTGACACTGTGACCAGAGAACACCTTTGTCACCAGGTGTCCTCAGATCATTTCATAGGGCAGCTGTCTGTGTTTCAGCCACGGCTCCTCTCACAGGGAAGCAAATGAGGCCAAAAGCATCCCCTCTGCGAAATTCTGTAGTATTCAAGAAGGGAAGTGTGCTAGATTGACTGGCAACCAGAGATTAATTGGGTCTGTGTGGGTAAGTGGTTGATGGGACAAGGTCAGCCTTTGCTCTGTGTCAGCTTGAAAGGGGAAGTTGGGAGTGGAGTCAGGAGGCTGTGAAGGGCGGCCTCAGGGTCAGAATGACAGCAGCTCGGGGAAGGCTCTGGGCTGTGAAGTAAAACAACCACAAGTGTAAATGACCCGAGGCTCTGATGATGTGCAGTGGCGATGTGCGTGCTCTTAGGCTGACATTCAAATGACTGAAATATCACTCGCCTCAGCAGCCTGATCTACACTAAGGGAGCGAGAACTCAGATCATCAACGGAGAGTTTAACGTTTACTAAACAGAGTGTTAAAAGATTTCTCAGTCCCTGAGGTTTGAAGCCTTTGTGATAATGTCACAGCAAGGCGCAGTTAATGCAACACATGGGTGGCCTGTTTAAAATATTTACCTCTAAATGAGACTATTACGTTTCTAAAAATATTAAGTCTCTAACAGATATATATTTATATATTTATAAAGACAGATTCAAAGGAAAACACATCAAATGCACAGGTGGCGTCACTCCTGATCCATTTGAAGCTGGGAATTATAAAACAACCCTAGCTCTTTCTTATCCCATCTGGATGTGTGTCTTCAAGGAAAGGAAAGATGTAGGGGAGGGAGGTGAAAGAAAAGTGGGAAATTTTTAGGTATTGAAAGAGTAGAAGAGTGTAGAAGAGTGATTAGGTTTAAGGCATGTGATTCTATAAGGTACAATTTGGATGTTAATGAGAAAAAAATCCTGTGGTCCAGGGTACCTGTTGCCACTCCCCGTCGAGTGGGTCTTTTCAGGGTGGCCACTGGTCCAGGGCCAGGTCTTCAGCCTTAGAAACCCAGGTCTCCATGTTTGGTTCATCTTGGAGATGACCAAGTTTAGGGGATGGACTCAAGCTAACCAAACTCCACAGAGACTAAATTAAACCCAGTGTTACTACTGTTCCATGAGAAATATACTTTTACAGGTGGCTAGGATACTCATAGTTGGCTACGTAGGAAGTCACCTGCACCATCACGTGGTTTCCTGATTTGCAGAGAATCGTATTGTGTATCATGCACATTGGCTTTCATCCACCATTCCTGAGGAGAGACAATCGCCCTCTCTGACCTTCTCCTGGCCTCCTTTTTCACCTGCCCAAGATGAACTCTAATCTGACTGTGGGTCAATGCACCCTCCTTCCAGAGAGGGTCCTGCCCCATACCCTGGAGGAAGGATTGCTACACAGAGAAGCCAGGAAGATTTTGAACTGTCCGGCCTTGCTGGGTTTAGACCACGTGCTTTTTGTCCAGTAACATTTCTACATGGTTGTCTATCATGCCTCTGTGATGAAGCCTCCGTACAAACCCAAGAGGACTGGGTGTGGAGAGCTTCCTGGAGGTTGAACACGAGGAGGCCCCTGGAGGACGGCACCAGGGAGGGCATGGAGGCTCCGCACCCCCCCGCCCATATCCTTGATGCCCTGTATCCTTCCTCCATCTGTATCCTTCCTAATCCATTATAATAAAGGGGGAAACATAAGTAGTATTTTCCTGAGTTCTGTGAGCCACTGCCACGAAGTTATTGAACCCAAAAGGGGTTCTTAGAAGCCCCAATGTGAAGCCAGTTGGTTCCAAGTCTGGGTCTGGCAGTGGGGGCAGGGGGAGCATCTTGGGGACTGAGCCCTCACCCTGTGGGGTCTGACACACAGGGCAGATAGTGTTGAAATTGAATTAGAGGTAGATAGTGCTGGGTAGATAGCATTGAAATTGAATCAGAGGACATCCAGCTGGTGTTGGCTGTTTGGTGTTTAGGGGAAAACCTCACAAAAGGCCTCCTGTGTTGACAGTCATGGAGTTTAGGGGAAACAGTTTGGGGAGTGTTATTCCCAAAGCAAGTATCAAATGGAGGTGGAAGCTGCTAAGTAGTAGGGTATCCTGGTCACCCAAGCTCATACAGAGCCTATCTAATAAGTAAGACAGCTACTATTTATTTATTGTTTAGCACTCATACATAACAGGCTGAGGACTGAGAAGATAACATGTTGACAATTATTGTTCCTATTTTACAGAAGAGGAAATTAGGTTTAGTATTGACCACTTGTTCTAGATCACATAAGCTATGGAGTGATAGATTTGAGGTTAAACCCAGGACTGTCTGACTCCAAGCCCAGGCTCTTAACCACCATTATATACTTCCTCTGTAGTCACTGCACTGCTCCGACGCTCAGATTTACTGGTTCTTCCCTGACAGAGTTGGAAAAACACTGCCAAATCTTTGCTTTCCGATTCCCTTTTGTTTAAGCTGCCACATTGACCATTTCTTTCTGTTAACATAATTTTTCTTCTGTCTTCGCTCTTCTGATTCATTCCTTACATCCCAGCCACAGTGATCTTTCTAAGACACAAATCTGAACCTGTCACTCCTCTGCTTAAAAACCTTAATTGGATTCCACAGAATAAAGCACAGACCACTTTTGCTTGGACTCCACAGCTCTTGATGATGCCTCTGCTGGCCTCTCCATCCTCCCTCCCCGCCCGCTTCTCCCCACTGTACGTGCCTCCTGTATTTAACTTTTCCCATCCTTGGGATCTCACTGCCTCAGTCGGTTACTTTGTCTCACTATCTTCCTGGCTCTCACTGTGCCAAACATTCTTCTCATCTTTCCATCCCTCAGTCTCCCCTTTCCTTCTCCCCCTCTCCCTCCAGCTCCCTGTTGCCCCCTCCTTTTCTACTAACGTCCACACGCATATCCATTGAGGATCAAATACACATCAGGCGCTGTTCAGGCACCCGGAACCCTGACGCAGACAAGACAGACGTGGCGCTTCTGTCCTTGTGGTGGTAGACAAACAAGAGTCAAACAAGCCAACGAAGTGGACAACTCCCAGGTTGTGCTAAGCGGTGCACTGAGAATCGAAGTGGTGGAGGTGCAACGTTGAGATCAGAGACTTCCGAGGATGTAACTGTGCTGTGATCTGAATTAGGAGGATCAACCTGTACAAAGGCCCCAAGCTGGCAGTTTAGCTGGTGAACCTGAGGCCCAGAAAGGCCAGCCTGGCTGGAGGAAGACACAGCAGGAGGAGTTGAGCTTGGAGTGAAAAACAGGATCATGTACCTTTCAGAAGCCAGAAGAAGGAGCTTGGATTTTATTCCACATTCAAGGGGAAGCCATTTTACACTGGTAAGTGGCACATTCTGGTTTGTCTTTTAAGAAGTTTGCTCTGGCTGCTAAGCGAGGAAATGATGGTGTGTGTGCTGGGGCTGGAGGGGGAGAGCAGAAGCAGGGAGACCAGGTGGGACTTCTTGATGGTGGGCCTGGCAAGAGACTGTGGTGCTGGACCAGGAGGGTGTGTGCAGAGGTTGTGAGAAAAGGGAAGATTGGGGGCGGGTTTTGAAGGTGGCAAAGTTTGTTTCTGGATTGTGTGTTGGGGAGGAGAGAACCGGTTCAGGTGGAAGGCTGAGGCTGAGGAGAAGACTGGATTATGACCCCTACAATTTGGCGTAAGCTGCTGAACAGGTGTGGTTCACCTGGTTCACCACATTGCTGGTAAAGACAGAGGGAGAAGCTGGTAAGTAAGTGCTGCAAGTTTTGTGAGGGAAGGGAAGCCACACATCCATGCATATCTTATATATGAGTGAATTCGGTTAATTATTTCAGCTTCTATTCACTGTATTTGATTAGATAATAGATCCTGTTTGTCACACTTACTTATGTTTATCAGTTATGTGTTTTAAAGTCTTCTCAGCCACCCAGTACAGATTATTTCTTGAGGTCCATCATTTCTGCATCTAACTAATTTCCTCTCCTGGGTTTTGATTCTGATTTTACTTTTAGCAGCTGCTGAGGGTGACTGAGGAGGGCAGAGTCTACGCTTTGTTTGCTTTATTATCAGCACCCAGCACAGTATCTAGCGGGTGGCAGATGTTCAGTAACAATTTGTTAAGTGAATAAATTGACCAATGTTGGGAAAAAACATGGAGGCAAATTTAAGCTTTATCAAATACTTTATAACAATGGAGACATTAGGGAATGACAATCTGTCCTTTTCCAAATCTGAGTTTTTAAAAATAAAGATGGCTAGGTGAGGTGACATATGTGCTATAGAAGCACATCATTTAAAGGAATGTATTATCTACAATAAAACAAAATGAAATTTCAAACATTCCTATAACTCTATTTATCATCATCGCCTTTCTGATGATAAAATCATTTGGAAATTTTTCAGACAGAGGAGGCTTTGGGGAGCAAAAATGACCAAGCTGAATGCCCAAAGCTTAGGTCTCCAAACCAATTGCAAGTCACTCAGTTTCTCTTGTATAAAGCAAAGGATCTTATTGTTTCATATCTTCTACCCACCAATTTCATGGAGACATTATTTTGAGGATGAACTAAGAAATGAGGGCAAAGCCTTTTGCCCAGGACAGTGCTGTATGTTATTAGTACATTGTTTCTCCCATTAGAGCAGCATTCATATTAATGCAAGGAAGCTTTTCTTATAATAACAAGTATTTAATTGTCCCGTAATAGCAGAGCTGTGGTTATTTTGGTTGCAAGTTCTAATGCCGAGTAAAAGCACAAAGCAGTCCAATACTGTTTGCAAGGCTTGGACTCCAGAATAGCTTTTGTCTTCATTTCAATAATCAGGCCCAGTTATTAAACCTCCATTTACTGAGGGTTGTTGTGGTTATAAAGGATACGACAAAAACACAATATACACTTCGGGATGCAGAATAGGCACTCTTCTGGGAGTAACAGAAATTTAAGTTTTTCCCCAAGGTTTGTTATAAGTTTTTAACAGAAAGGAATGGTGAGTAAAGATTCCAGTCTTAACAAAACTTTTCTTGGGACCAGTGGCTCTGGAATGATAGTGTAGTCAGATCACCCAGGTAAAGCAATCAGATTCTATCTAGTACTTCAGATTTATCTGTGACTTCTGAAGTTTTTATTTTCTGTGAAGAAAACAGAACTCTTTTCTGACTTAGATAATGAATACTAAATTAGACTACCTGGACAATACCAGAATTATTTTTTGTAGAGAAGGGGTGGGGGGAAGGGCAGGATTTAACTTGTTTTCCAATACAGGAGAAAACAAAACAAAACAACAACAACAACAAAAAAGAACCTTACTTCAATGTAGTTAAGTCTTGATGATTTTGTCTTCCAACAAACCCCAAAACATAGATAAAGTGCTCCAAGTGCCAATTTGAATTTGGCAGGCAAGTTGGGCTGCAAATGATCTAATTTATCTCAATTTAAATCAGCTTAGCAAATTTGGAAGATGCTACATGAAAATAGGTAACATGGGAGTCACAAACACATGAATTTTAAGGTGTTTAAGCAAAAGTGACTTTCTAGGACAAACTACTTCCTGCTCTCCTTCCAACAAACAGCGCATGCAAAAACCAGGGAGACAGGACAGGCTACTGGGTACAAAGCTTTCCCATTTAAATGCTTGGCTCAAAAATAAGAATTACAAACCACCTGCCTTCATTTCAGAAGGAAAGAAGCTTTCAAAAGGCAACAATCTAGCTGAAACCCTGGGAAGAAGTGGGAGTACAAAGAGAGGGCTCAGTGGGAGAACACAGTAATTATTCAATAATTATTGGCAGTGAATAAAATGCATGAAATGCAGGTGTAAATTATAATGCAAGAATGCCATCATATTCTAACGGCAGTGCCTCCTCAGTCCAGGAAAGAGCACCCCCATGGATTCCTTTTCCAAACCCTTTATTTTGTTAGGGGAGCTTTAGAAAGGGCAGCCGACTAGGGGTTTATAAAAGTCACAGCAAATTTTATAAGAGGATTGGGGCTCATGTCGCCTAAGAATTTTGGAACTTCACCTTTCCTTTCCTGACTTTGGCAATTTCACTGTGAAATATGAAGTCCATGCTGGTGATCTGGTTCCTTAACTTAAAAGCAATTAACAAGAAACAGCACAAAAAAGAAAATTGAGCCGAAAAATGAGGCCTTTAGGCAGGGGCAAACCTAGTCCCTTATTTTTAAGGTAATTAGGGACTTAAAAACTTATGGCTAGGAGTACAGAATGACCTATGTTGGTAAATTGGTTTATGGTTTATACAAGGCTTTTATATCCATTTTTTTTCATTTGATGCAGCAACCTGTTTTAAGAAGGAATTATTCAATTAAATAAGGAGTATACAAGGTGTCTGGCATGTGCTTGGCTCATAGTTGGTGCTTTACAAGTCAGAACATGCATGCTTCCTTTTCATTCCCAAACCCTCTCAAATCCAGGCCTTCTGATTCCAAGTATCAGCCACTTTTCCACTACCTTATGCTGACTTTCTAGTTTCTCAGAGCACAGAAAGAGACAACCTGAAAACATCTACTTATGCAACAGCTTCTTTCCTTCCCTGGATGGAAGCTGTTAATTGGTTATAATGTCAAGTGATTAACATATCACCTCTTTATTTCATCTTTTGTTCTCTTTTAGAGGTGATGATGGGCACAAAAATGAGCTTTCCAAAGGGAAGAAAAAGGATCACCCCTTGACTCATTAATGTCCTGATTTACCGAAAAATTCCTGAAGAACATTAAAGATTTTTTTTAATACACTCTTTTTTTGGTTATACAATCTCAAGCAAATAATGCATTTATCTGATCTGGGCATGGTGGAAATTTTCTTTCTCATACTTTTCAGAATCTTGGAGTCTAACTCGCACAAAAGGCGGCTGGGATTTGGAAAACATGAAATTGATTTTATAAACATATAGAACCTCAGGACTTAGAGGAGATTTCTGTATCTAAATATCTCTGCTTCCCTTTTAAATATTGTTCCTAGGGAGACAGCCTCCGATTACAGCTAGAGTAAGGCTTCAATTCCCCTATCTATAGATAACACCTTCATCTATACGTCCCACCTAGACATCTTACGAGCTCCACATTCCAGTCCAACTGCCCTATGGTCATCCCTACTTGGATGTCTCACAGACACTTCAAAATCAACATCATAAATAAAATTCATCATCCGTCCCCCAAATGGTCCTCCCTCATCATCTTGGAGAATGACCTCGTTATTCACCAGTTATTCTTGCTGAAACCCAAGAAGCCACAGCAGGATGTAAGTGGCCACAGTGATCCAAATGCTACTGAGGACAGCACTTGGGGCTGGAGGGACTCTGGAGTGACAAGAACTCCTGGTGAGACTATTCCCACCATCCTCTTCCAAAGTCCTCCACCTGCTTCATCCTTGCAATTTCCTAAGATGACAGTCTCCAGAACTGGGCAACCAACTTCACATAATGCAGGGGTCAGAAAGTGCCTGATTTTGCAAGTAAAGTTGTATTGGGACTCAGCCACCTCTGTTCATGGGTGTATCATCTGGAGCTGCTTTTGCTTTATGGTGGCAGAGCTGCATTTTGTAATGGAGACCATGTGATTACAGAGCCTAAAGTGTTTATGATCAGTGTTTACCAAAGATGCTTGCTGACCTGGCCCGAGAGGACATCAGGGTTAATCCCATGATTCCTTACACTCTTTATGACCTACGTCCCCACAGAAAGCCCTTTCTAGGGCAATGTCCCCACAATATCTCTATGCGGCACTCTCAGACCTGAACCCATCACTGATGACGGTGTGTCATCTGTAATCTCCCCCAAATGCTCAGCCTTCGCGTTCCTTTCAGTTTGCTCTTGTAGACTTCTGGCTTTCCCTGGAGCTCTCTCAAATGAAGGCTGTTTTTTTCCCATGGTCCCATGCATCACTGTGCCTGGAGAGGTAATGATCTTGATTACCAATTCCAGACCATTATTTTCCCTGCCCCTTCCTCCCCCAAATATCTGTGACTACACTCCTTCTCTTAATAACCATTCACTATCCTTCCAGGCTTTTACCTTCATTAGTTGGGAAACTTAGGCTTGGTGTACTAGAAATTTTCCTCCCACTATTCTGCTGTTATTCTTTATGTCTTTAATACCTATTTAGATAATTTGTCTGACACCTTGTCCTTGCCACCATGGATTTTATCTGCCATTGCACTTTACATTTTCAAATTCATGTTATGCTTTCTCACCAATGTGTACATCTCCACAATCTCAGTTTTAGGCATCCCACTCTAATCACCACCTCTGATTTTTCCAGCCCACTTGCTCTGTACCTCCATACCAATGTGGTTGTTGTTTTTAAACCCAGCTGGGGCCTTCTATTCATTGACATATCATTTTTTTTACTGTCTGTCCCTACTCACGTTCTCACGTTCTCACTTCCATCCTTTATCCAACTTACTCCAACATTCAAATCTCTTCTCCTCTTCCTTCTCCATTGTGTTCACATTACAGACCCCAACCCTGACTCACATCAACTTCTCAAGCTCTCCATTATTGCTTCCAAACGCTGAACGTGGCTGAGAAAAACATGCACACAATCCTGATGATTTTAAAATAATAATTGCACTACTCAGGGGGCTTTCAACAGTGTCCAGGAAGTCTACAACATTTCCCTAGTCAACACAGTCTCCCACGAGATTAAATATTTCACAGTTATTCTTCTCTCCTATAACCATCAGCATCTTCCCCCCAAGCTACACACACAGCAATGTCCTTGCTTTTTATTGCATCAGGGAAATTGATGCGATGTACTGATCTCCTTGTCTCCATCACTGCTTTCTTATTCCACCATCCTGCTTGTTGACAAGAATGATTTCAGTTCTTATCATGATCTCACTCTTTCCATGTGTGCACTAGATCCTCCTGTCCCCTTTCCCAGCTCAGAGCTATGGTTCTGTTTTTAACCCCTTCCGGTCTTATATCATCCATTTCCTCCTCTTTGCTATATGCTATATTCCTATCAGCATACAGATTTGCAGAGATATTCCCAATATCGTAAAGAAAAATCAAAATAGCAACACATTACCCTTCAGCTCCTTTTGTTCTTCTTTGGAATACATTTTTTTTTTGACTGGGGCTGGGTTTGAACCCACCACCTCCAGTATATGGGGACTGCACCCTACTCCTTGAGCCATAGGCACCACCCTGGAATAAAATGTTTTGAAAATGTTCTCCATGCTGCATCAAAAGTGAACCTTCAAAGCTGTTAAGTTAAACCTTGCCACACCCAAGCAGTTAATCCTCTGAAACTTCCCCAACACACCGAGAATCAAATCTCTCAAATCCTTACATAGACTACCGCCCCTCCCAAACGCTACTTGGCCTCATTTTTTATTCCTTTTCTCCCCAGTCACACTTTCTATCCACTTACCCATCTTTACTTTCCCCGTAGTCATCAGTACTTGACTGTATCCTCACTTGGCCAAATAATGACCTCCTTCCAAGATGTCCACATCCTAATACCCAGAACCTGTCATGGCAAAAAGGATTTTCCAAATGTGATCAGGAGATCTAGAGATCTGGGTTATCTGTGTTGAACAAGAGTCCTGAGGGAGGCAGGAAAATCAGAGCCTGAGACAAGGTGTGTCCACGGAAGCAGATATAAGGCTATGGCAGGAAGGGGGACTTGGGCCAGGGATGGCAAGTGGCCTCTTGAAGCTGGAGAAGGCGAGGAGGTGGCTTCTCAGAAGTATGTTGTCCTCCTGACACCTCAGCTTTAACCACAAGACTCTCTTTAGACTTCTGACCTTCAGAACTGTAAGAAAATAAATTTAAGCCATTGGGTTTGGGGGTACTCTGAGCCAGCAGCAATGGAAAGTTAATACCCTGACATTATTCTGTTTCTTTATCTGTTTATTGTCTGCCTAATATAATGTAACCCCCAGAAAATAAGGGGTTTCTTTTTTCTTTTTCACTGGAATATTTCTGGTAGTCAGGATACCAGATTTTTGTTGAATTAACCGGTGTTTGTAGAAAAAGGAGTGAGAATCAAGTCTTTTGTTGAAAATTAACAAATGTTTGTAGAGAAATGAGAATCATGTGTCATGAGAATCACTTCCTGGCAGAACCACGTTCTTTATTTCTCTTTTTGCTCTGTGCTACTAGTCTCTGGTACCAAAGACAGGCACAATGCACGCCTTTGACCCCATGTGTCTGCATTTCCATGCTCCATCTAACCATATTGAAGAGCAAGCCCTTCAAATCTGAACTCTCCAGCCTTCAGATAATCTACCTCGGCGGATCATCTTCAGAATACTAAACTGAAGATTTTGTTTTACTTTCTGGACAGTTTTCCATTTCTTCTATGAAGAATTTATTGTCTTACTGTATGATAAATAAGAAGACAGAATAACACAAAGGGTACCAACTGGAAATTAAATGAGACTTGAACTCACTTATGCCCATTTATTATTTGTCACTAGAATATAAGCTCAAGAGAGCCTGGGATGGCTTACTTTACTGTTTAGTCCTCAAGGCCCAGAAGCACATCCGTACTTAGTAGGCTCTCAAACAGAGTTTAATGAGTGAAACCGAGTTTTCTTTGATTTTTTCCTTCCCTACAACCCCAAATCCACAAAGTCACCAAATCCCCTGGGTTCTTCTTCTTAGCATGTTTAAGTCCGTCTTTCCCTCACCTCCATCTCCACAGCTCTTGCCTTACTTAGTTCAGGGCCTTGTCCCCTACTGCTGGGGTGCACATGGGATTCTCTATATTCCTGAACCTTCTGCACGTGCTGCTAGAGGGGTTTTCTCGGATCTGATTATTTTAGTGTCCCCTCCCCCATCAGACCTCTTTCACCACTTCCTCTTGCCTAAAGGGTGGGCTCCTCACCCCTGGATCTGGCGTTAGTGCTTATCCACATCCCCGTGCCATGCTGTCCTGCTGTCCTGCTGCCCTTCTGCAATCTCAGCAGAACTCGGACACCCAGAATCTCTGCCTCACTTAGGCTTCTTCCTCTGTCTGCATTCTAGTTACCTGTAGCTTGTGAAAAACTGCCCCCAAACATTGTGGCTTAAAACAGGTACCATTGTTTATTCTTATCATCTTTCATGGTGGTTGAGAGACTGCCTGAGCCCATGTGGGTACGTCTTGCCTGTGTTCTCACATGAAGTTGCCTGGATACTTTCTTTCTCTCTCTGTCTCTCTTTTTTTAAACTTGTACCTTAATGGCGGAAAAAGCCCAGATTCTAACAGCAAGCATTCCAAACAGACTAGGTAGAAACCATGTGAGTCACACGGAATACTTCTCCCATGTTCTACTAGTTAGAAGTGAGTCACTAAGATCAGCCCAGATTCAGGAATAGGGGAGTTAATTTCCAGCTGTTAATGCAATTAGCATCTAGCAGTACAAGGAGAGCAGGAATGGATGGTGGCTGTCTTTGGAGATGGACTGCTATGGTCAGGAATGCTTTCTTCTCTGCCATTCTGGTTCTATTGCCCTCATCTCCTAGCAGTTCCACCATTCGCATTTCAGTGTCAAGTTTGTCCCTGACCCCCACACCTTGAGGCAGAGTTAAGCCCCCACCTTCTTTGTAGGCCTACTCTTCCCCTTCTTTTCTTGGCATTGATGGGGTTCAGGGCATGTTATCTCAAAATATGGCATCTTGAAATTTGAGAAAACAGCAGAAGCAGGAAGGTCTGACTGTCTCCTGCACTTCTTCCCAAGATAGGCCATAAAAGAACTCTCTAACTGTCCTTTGAAGCAGTTACAAGACCCTCATTCCAGAGGCATCATCCCTGACCCAGAAGAAAGGCATCGTCTTATCTTGAAATATACAGAGACACCAAGAAGAATCTGAACAAATCTGCCTTGCTAAGTTTTCACCACTTTATTACCATAGATCATACCTTCCTGGTCCAACCATGCTTCTGCACAACTGTAAGCTCCTCCTCAAACTTAACATAGAGCCATAGGTCTCCCTGTTTCTTTGGGTCTTCAGTTCATGTCACATGAAACTTGTGTTAAATAAATTAGTATACTTTTCTTTTGTAAACCTGTCTTTAGCTGTAGGTTTCTTAGCCATGAACCTAGTGATGAATGAGGAGAGAAATCTCTTCTCTTCCACGGCATGGATACCACATGGAATTTACATTTCTTATTTACCCTACTATCTCTCCTGCTAAACTATAAATACTTTAGGACCTGAATTTGTGTTTCTTCATGCATGTCTGGGAAAGTGCTGGATACAAGGTAGACCCTTAAAAACCTGTGTTGAAGAAAAAAGTAATCTTTTTGTTGTCATTATTTGAGGATGAAATTAACTAGGAATATATTTCACACAATTGGGTATTGGAGAGAAGAAAACGACCAAATCGAAATGTTGACAGGTGAATTTTAGGAAGCTCCTATCTGAGACCTGGGTGTCCCTGTGTCTTGATGGGATTTCATGGAATCCTGGGCACATTTAAGGCAAAAGAGAAAAAAAAAATTATCTCACTGTAAGGGGGTATTTTAAACTCATTTGAAGAGGCTGAGGGTCACAGCAGTAAATGGAACTTTCTGCTGAAGAAAGGGGAATTTTGAATGTCACTGAGCTTTACAAATCCTGGTAGGCTCGAAACACCTTTGGAGGTAGAAAAAGCTTTAGTGCTTTTTTTTCCCTCAATGGACTCCAGCTGTTTGTGGTTGGAGCCCACAGGGCACCCAGGGCACCCACAGAGATAATGGTCAGGCTCTGGAGCTCCAGCTGGCACCACAACTAGAAATTATCCCAAAAGTTTACCGACTGATCAAGCCCATAATAAATTAAGGAAACATTTAGCCAGGAGTGATAAGAAAAACTAAAATATTTCTCTGTTCAGATTTAATTTTCCAAGCAATAAAGTTTCTAATATTAACAAAGGTGGCAGAGCTCCTAAATTATTTTTTTTAATCTTTTTAAATTTCTTTGAATATCTCATTCCAATGACTAATCAGGAGATGACACCAAAATAGCAGGAGAGTTGAATTATTCCCATCAGCATTACAAAGCCAACATTTTAAGGATTCAGTCCTTTTGGATTTAATTTCCTAATTAGCTTTTTAAAAGAGAAGTACAAAGGTTCAAAGCTGCTGCCTTTCTAGAATTCAAGTATTTAAAACTCCACAGCCAACCTGGAAAGTTAATTTCAAAATTAAACAAAGCAATCTGTACAGAGTGTCTAAAATAAATATCTAGTAAAATCTGTTTATAGATTAACCAGACTGAGACTTAACGACAGAGCTTGCTATGATCTGCTCCTTTGGAAGGCCAACATTTTGTGAGCATAAATAGTGTCTTCATAAACCCCATATTAAAGGTTATTTCATGCTGTCATTAAGGAGTGAAACAGCAGTTTTATAAATATGACTGACATTCTTTAAGCTGGTGCTCTAGATCAGTCTAAAGAATGAGAAGTGCTGATTTTTCCCCACAGTGGTTAAGGAAGTAGGGACGAGTTATGAATGGTAAAGGGTAGGCTGGGGAGCATAATGACGCATATTTTTTGAGAATCTTCTCTATATATGTTTTATTATTTAATTTGATTACCAAATTTTGAATATGTTCACCCATTATTAATTGTATGCCTCTTTCCCTCTGATTTCTTGTGTAATTTTATATGTAGACAGTTCCTCCAAATTGAAATTTTAGGAAAATGTACACCTACATTATGTTTTTTATATTTTTGATTCACATTTTTATTGAGGAGAAATTCATATAATATAAATTACTCATTTTAAAGTCATATTTAGTATATTCACAATTTTGTCAAACCATCACCTATATCTAATTCCAAAATGTTTGCTCATCCCCAAAGGAGGCTTGAAACTCATTTAGCATTCATTCCCCATTCCCTTTCCCCCCACACCTTGGCAACCACTAATCTGCTCTGTCTCTATGGATTTACCTATTCTGGATGTTTCACATAAATGGACTCATACGATGTGTAAACTTTTTTGTCTAGTTTCTTAGTATGTTTTTTAGGTTCATTCACATCATAACCTGTGTAAGCACTCCAGTCTTTTATATGAATAATATTCCATTATATAATATACTGCATTTTGTTTATCCATTCATCAGCTGATGCACATTTGGCATATTTCCATCTTTTAGCTATTGTGCATAGTGATGCTATGAATATTTATGTGTAAGTATTTGTTTGAATACCTGTTTTAATTATTTTGAATATATATCTAGAAGTGGAGTTGTTGGGGCTTAGGGTAATTCTTTAACATTTTGAGGAACATATTTATATGTTTATATTTTTTTAGACATCTATGAAGTTAGGCTCTAAATGGATTATTTCTTATTTGTTAATTTCACCTCAATTATTTATGGAATAATTCACTCCTTGTCCTTTAAATTTGAGGCTCAGAACATTGGTCTGGGCAAGCACTTCTTGGGTAACTCCCTAAAGCGCAGGCAGTCAAAGCAAAATTGAACAAATGGGATCACATGAAGTTAAAAAGCTTCTGCACAGCAAAGGAAAGAATCAACAAAGGGAAGAGACAATCCACAAAAGAGTAAAAAATACTAGAAAATATCTGCAAACTACCCATCTGACAAGAGATTAATAACTAGCATATATAAGGAAGTCTAACAACTCAATAGGAAAAAAATCAAATAATCCAAATAAAAAATGGGCAAAGGATCTGAATAGAAAGGCATACAAATGGCCGACAGCTATATTTAAAAATGCTCAATATCATTAGTCATCATAGAAATGCAAAACAAAACTATAAGGAGAAATAATCTCAACCCGATTAAAATGGCTCTTATGCAAAAGATCGGCAATTATGAATGCTGGCAGGGATATGGAGAAAGAGGAACCTTTTTACACTGTTGGTAGGAATGTAAATTGGGGTAACCACTATAAAGGTTCCTCAAAAAACTAAAAATAGAACTGTCATATGACCCAGCAATTCCACTGCTGGGTGTATATCTGAAGGATGGGAATTCCGTATATTGAAAGGATATCTGAACTCCCATGACTATTATGGCAGTATTCACAATAGCCAAGACGTGGATTCAGCCCAAGTGCTGATCAGCAGATCAGCAGATGAATAGATAAAGAAAGTGGGGGACATATAGACAACGGACTATTAAATAGCCACACAAAAAAATGAAAGCCTGCCATTTGCAACAACATGACTGGAATTGGAAAATACTATATTAAGTGAAATATTTCAAGCATAGAAAGACAAAGCTTGTTTGTTCTCATTCATATGTGCAAGCTCAATATTAAAAATAATTCATTTCATGGAGACAGAGTTGAATGATGAAGCTGGGAAGGGGTAGTGGGGAAGGGGGGGTAAAAGAAGGTTGTTAATTGGTACAAAATACAGTTAGGTAGTTAGAATGAATGTACTATCAATAACTACTATCAATAAGTTAGAGTATGCTTTAAAATAACTAAAAGAATGGAACTGAAATGTTCCTAAAACAAAAAAATGTTAAATGCCTGAGCTTGTGGAAACCCCAGTTACCCTGATTTGATTCATTCACATTGTATGTCCGTATCAAAACATCTTGTGTACAGATAAACAACTATTACATATCCATAAAAATTAAAAATACAAATGTTTCAAACATTAGAGGTTCTATCGCCCTGCCTGAATCTTCTTCCAGCATCAGATACTTTAAAAAATTATCTCTATGGGTCTGAAGACTTTCAAATATCTAGTTAAGAAAGAACTTTATTATTCATCTTTTTCACAACTTTCTTGGCTCATCTTCACTTTTTATTTTTTCAGGTTGAATTCAGAATCACTCCTGTCAAGTTAAAAAGATTTCATTGCTATTTTAATTGAAATTGCACTCAAGTTTTATTATGTTAATTTGTGAAGAATTGACATTGTATACTTTTTAGTTGGTATGACTCTTTATTTAGTCAGATTTTCTTTGTGATCTTTCTGCAGACTTTATAATTTCATTCATATTGGTATTGCATATCCCTTGGTAAAGTGCCTGGATATTTTATCATTTTAAAATGTTACTTATGTTTTATGAGTAACAATTCCTCTCCATATTAATCTAGAGGCTGCTATAAACTGAATGTTTGTGCCCCCCAAATTCATATGTTAAAACCTAACCCCCAAAATAATAGTATAAGGAGAGAGGGCCTTTGAGAGGTGATTAGGTCATAAGGGTGGAGCCCTCAGGAATGGGGTTGGTGCCCTCAGAAAAGAAATCCCACACAACACTGTGGCCTCACTGCCATGGAAGGACATGGTGAGAAGATTGCTGGTTATGAACTGAAAGTAGGCAGTCCCCAGGACCCGACTGTGCTAGCATGGTCTTCCAGCCTGTAGAACTATGAAAAATAAATTTCTATTGTTAATAAGCCACCTTCTACAGTGGTTGTTATAGCAGCCTGAACATACCAAGACTGGTCTGTTTATGTTTCTAATCTCACTTATTAAGTCTAGTAAATTTTCATTTTATTATCTGATATTTTCTACATAAGCACTAACCTTATTTGTAAGCAGGGATAATTTTCTTTCTGTTTTCCAAGAGCTATATCTTTATATCTTTTGTTTAGTCAGAATTTTTATGATAACACACTTTTATTTTCTTCATTATTACATGCCTAGTACTTACAAAAATGTATGTAAGCTAAATGTATATTTTTGAAGGAAGAATACTTATTTTAGAATTTAATAGAAATGATTATTAATATTTCACCATTGGTAATGATATTATCTCTGGTTGGAGATAAGTATTCATCTTTATAGAAAAATTATCTCCTATTCCTAAGTTTTGGAGATCTTAAAATTAAGAATGGGAGTAAATTTTTATCAAAATCTTCTTCAACATATACTGAGATTATCGTATAATATTTCCTAACTGGCTTTTATTTTTGTGTTTGTATATTAACGAATTTCCTATAACAAATTACTCTTGGTGATTTGGATTATCATTTTTTTTTTTTTTTTTTTTTTTTGGCCAGGAGGGTTTGAACCGACCACCTCCAGTAAATGGGGCTGGCTCCCTACCCCTTTGAGCCACAGGCGCCACCTGGATTATCATCTTAATGTACTACTGAAGTAAATTCACTATCACTTTATTCGGAATTTTCACAAAAAGTTTCAAAAGTAATTTGGAGCTTGCCACTGAGGTCACTTTCTGGCTCACTTTCCCATGGGGTATGGCTCATGTGTTCCTGGAAGAGACAGAACTGATCCCACAATAGAGAATATCAGCACAGTCTCTGAGGGTGTGGTCCTGGGGTTGTACTCTGGAATTGGTCCTCTTTTACTTCGAATCCTTGGAAGCCACTGACTGGCATCAGCTAGTGATACCTGATGCCTGTTAAGAGAAACCCCTTCCAATCACCTACAGATTGCATTCTTTTTTCTGTGGATATTTCCTTTAAAGAGATTTCATAAAGTATCATAAAACTTGTTTTGTGGGATGCTTTTATTGTTGTCTATTTGAGGTAGGGCCAGTACTGTCATTGCATATACTTTGTTGGACATTAGGGGTTAAAGCCCACTCATAGCAAGCCAGAATAACTGGTACAAAGAGGATTAGACAATATATATGCAGACCACAACTCCACAGAGCGACCTGAGTGCTACTGTTAACCATCAGGTGTCTAACACCACCATCTGCACCGCACCACGGACATACGGTGCCGTCTCCCATGCAAATTCTTGCTGTCTCAGAATGCACAAGAGTGTAGGGCTTTGGAAAGATCACTAACTTTTTTTTAGTGTGTATGTGGGGGGAGGGTAAGGTTTCAGAAACATAGTTTTTTGGCTAATCAGTGTTATTCATGACAACATTAAACAGAATAGGCATGTTTCAGAACACACTTGAAGACACACAGAACTGATCATTTTTAAAAATGTGACAACTTGAATGATAAAAAATATTATTGGTTCCCTTGTAGATAATATGAAATTAACTATAATCTAGGTTTATTTCAATATGAACATAATGGATTTGAAAGAGGCCAAATGGGTTGCTACCCATTGTCTTTTCAGCCATACTGTGGGTTGACTTGTAGAAACATTTCTGATATTCTTAGACTGTTAGGATGTGCCTAAGTCAAATTGACTTGATGAAAACTTAATGCCACATCAGTCAGCTATGGTAATTGGGTCACAGTGCCTGGCACATTTTAGCTGCTCAATAAATATTTGTGGAATAAGTCAATGAATGGGTATTTCTTGTATTAAAGGACGCAACTGGGCAGCACCTGTGGCTCAAAGGAGTAGGGCGCCAGCCCCATATGCCAGAGGTGGTGGGTTCAAACCCAGCCCTGGCCAAAAACTGCAAAATAAATAAATAAATAAAAGATACAACTAATTATGTTTGAATATATATGAAGAAAGTGGCCAATAGTTTCTACCAATTTGTGTAACACTATAATCTTTGAAATGAGAACTGAGAAAAAATTATGGAGCTCTAACTTGTATAAAACTACTTAAAATATGATAGCTGAGGATTCTGGTAGTCTGCAAAGTTATGCATTCAAGTTTGTCTGAGCATATTCCCTTTCCTTCATATCTGTTCTTATTAGCAGAACTGGGGATGGGAGTAGGGAGGTGGCAGTTTAAAATGGGCTTCAGGGAAAACCAACTAAAATGATGAGCAGGTTGGATATGTTTATCAGGAAGGGCTAGAATCAGGATGTTAGACAGGTGAAAAGGAGAATACAAGTACTTAATATTTGTCTTCAAGGATCTAAGAGGTTATTACGAGGAAGGTGCTGACTAGTTGTTTTTTACTATCACAGTGGATAGAGCTAATAGAGGGGGATACTTTGTGGAGAAGTAATAGACTTCATAGTGAGGCCTATGAAATACTGGTCTTTGTTACCAAAACAGGTGAGGGTTAGGATACATGAGAGGTTCTCAAGCATTGCTTAATGGTTCAGCCTCATTAGTGTCACCTGGAAGCTTATTAGAAATGCAAATTCTTGAACCCTGCCTTAAACCTACTGAATCAGAAATTTTTTCAGTCTTTTAGTCAGTGCTTAGGTGATTCTAATAGATGTTAGGTTTGAGAATTGCTGGGATAGATAAGCACTTGTAGACACTCAGCTTTTTCAGGGGTCAAGAAGGAGTGAGGACTTTAAGCTTCTTCTAGGTTCATATTGTCTGTCTTTCATGAAGAAGACACCCTTATCAGTGCAGTTTATGTCCATCAGTGCCATAAACCAAAAGGGATAAAAGTCATCTACTTTGGAAGATAAGTTAGTGGATGTAGTGAGGTATAGTTTGTAATCAGCGGCAATGAAAACCGCTCCCAAGGAAGAAGGAATTCCTTTTGCTCTAGACATTATTGAAGATAATTTCACAAAGAGTGCTACCTTAGGAAAAAAGTGAATCTGCAGCCTAATGTCAAGATTTTCAGGATCTAGCGAGAGACATGGGCACACAGAGGGATATACTTGCAAAGTAGGGTTAATGAAGAGCTGGGGATGAGAATACTGAGTACTGGGGAAGATTCTATAAAATAAGCCTGTTCATACTCTGCTGGATGGATGTAAAAGGTCATAACCATAATCTGTCTGGAGGAAAATTTGGTGACATCCATTAAGAATTTTAAAAGTATCTCACCTCATTAATTTCCTAATTTAACTTCTAGGTATTTAGCCTTAGGAAACAATTGGAGGTGTAGTTTAGAATGTTTGCTGTAGTTTAATTTGTAGTGAAAAATTTTTAAGCAAAAGAAGTCAGGAATCTACAAAGAAAAAGGTAAGCATGCTTGATTTTATACAAGGAAATGATTAGCAAGAGCAAATACTAATCAAGAGTCAAATGATTTATTAGCAAACAATAAGTGCAACATATATATGTATATAGATTAAAATTACAATATACAATAACCTTCCATAAAGGAGCAAAATAAAATGAAAATCAATCTTATAAAATGGACAAAAGTTGTAAATAGACATTTTATAGATGAGGAAATCCAAATGGAAAATAAACAATTTTAAAATATTAAACTTTACTAGTGGTCATGAAAAGGCCCATAAAAGTAGCAATGAGAGAAATTATTTCTGCTATTAGATAGACAAAAATTTAAAAGAGTGATCATATGTACCTACCATTGGTGAAGATTTGAGGAAACATGTATTCTTCCACCAGAAATGTGAATTATGAAAGGTTTTGTTGGCATGTAATTTAGCAAAATCCACTAGAATAAAAAATACACACCGTCTTCAGCATTGCTATTCTATGCCTATAAATATAGTCAGAGGAATTAAAGTGCCCAGTGTATAAAGAATACATGTGAAAAGGTAAGTATTCTTCCTTACTAAAAGTATTTATTCTTAGAAAATGTATTTATACATATAAAAAAGTATTTACTCATTCTTAAAAGTATTCCGGAATGAATTTAAAAAGACTAGGAATAATAAGAATTCCCATTATCAAGGGAATGATTAACTAAATTGCAGTTATTGATACCACAAAATGTTACACTGACATTAAAAAGAATAAATAAAATTTAAATCATTGGCTCAGAGGAGTTTCCAACATAAATTATAAAAGCAAGATGAAGAGACAAATACATAACGTGTTTTTATTAAAAAGAGACAACTCCCCCATATATGTGTACATGTGTTTGTTTATGATTATATTAAAATGTGTAACTGTGGAAAAAAGCCCCAAAAATGTGCTAAGAAAAGGAAAAAAATGATACGATAAAACTCGTTTGTATATTATAGTCCCATTTATGTAAAATTATACAAATCTGTGTGTATTTATTTCTAGTATGATTTTAAAAGTTAGTTTGCTGGCTCGGCGCCTGTGGCTCAATGGGCTAAGGCACCTGCCATGTACACCTGAGCTGGCGGGTTTGAATCCAGCCCAGGCCCGCCAAACAATGACGGCTGCAACCAAAAAATGGCTGGGTGTTGTGGGAGGCGCCTGTAGTCCCAGCTACTTGGGAGGCGTTGGCAGGAGACTCTCTTGAGCCCAGGAATTGGAGGTTGCTGTGAGCTGTGATGCCATAGCACTCTATCCAGGGTGAATGGTTGTGGCTCTGTCTAAAAAAAAAAAAAAAAAAAAAAAAAAAGTTAGTTTGCTAACAGTGGTTCTCTTTAGATTTATTCCTTATTCTTCTACGTATCACTTGATTTCTTTTTTTAATGAGCATGGAAAACAAAGGCAAGCCCCACAGTGGAACATAAAAATGGACAAAAGCACTATTTAGAAACTCGGAAGCAGAGGAAAGGCTGTGTGAAAAGCAGGAATGACCAGCTACCTCTTTTCCAGACATTTAACACTTCTCTAGAAAGTGTTGGATCAGACTGAATAGAAAGGAAGAAGTTGTTAAGGAGAAATGGTGGAGACAGCAGAGTCCACACAGTTTAGAGCAGTTTGCAGGGAAATGGGCTCTTTGAATTGTATGTACTCTGTGGAGAACAAATTCCTGTGTCTAAGGATCCACTGAGCAATTGGGGAAGTTAAGAATTAGTGTGTTTATAGGGAGTTTTATGTTAATCCCTGGTACTAATGTCTTCTGAGACCTTTGGCTAACTTTCATGATTACTGCCATGAAATGTTGGTGTCCCCTACAATTCATATGTTGGAACTTAATCCCCAATGTGATAGCTTTGAGGGAGGCCCTTCAGAAAGTGATTAAGTTATAAAAGTTCTGCCTTCATGTACGGGACTAGTGTCCTTATAAGAAGAGGTGGAAAGGAGCTGTTCTCTACTTCTACCACATGAGGACACAGCATTTGTCCCCTCCACTGTGTGACAATGCAGCTACAAGGTATGTGCTTGTCCTTTGAAGCAGAGAATAAACTCTCAACAGACATTGAATATGCTGGCACCCTGATCTTGGATTTCCCAGCCCCTGAAACTATAATAAATAAAGTTTGTTATTTATAAATTACCTAATCTAAGGTATTTTGTTTTAGCACCCTGAATGCATAAGATAATTCCTACTGTCTGCTGCTGGCTGACACCTCCTTGGACATTCTCCATTTTTCCCTCGCCATACTTCCAGACAATCGGTAAAGGAAGTCGGGGAGAAGGGAAAGTAGAAAAGGTGAACTGACTCCTGGCCCTCCCCCATCCACTCTTGAGGGCCTTGTGAGAGAAAACTGGTTTCCTTTCCATAAAAACACACAATAATGGGCTTCTTGTATAGTACTTACCATAATTTCGTATTTATTATTGTTACAAAGTCTATAATTATCTTTAAAGTTCTTTGGTATTACAATAAGATATTTTAGAATGTATGACTTAGGCCAATACCCAAGGGTTAATCTACAAAGTACAGTCAAGAAGTGGACAGCTAGTATACTAATTAAGAAAGTACAGCTCAGGGATCAAATAACAGTCTATCAGAAAGGACTATACTTTTTTTTTTTTTTTTGAGACAGAGCCTCAAGCTATCACCCTGGATAGAGTGCTGTGGCATCACAGCTCACAGCAACCTCCAATTCCTGGGCTCAAGCGAGTCTCCTGCCTCCGCCTCCAAGTAGCTGGGACTACAGGCACCCACCACAACACCCGGCCATGTTTTGGTTGCAGCCGTCATTGTTGTTTGGCGGGCCCGGGTTGGATTCAAACCCGCCAGCTCAGGTGTACATGGC
>CAUYRH010118886.1:0-41478 GCA_963574655.1 Perodicticus potto
AGCAACCTCCAATTCCTGGGCTCAAGCGAGTCTCCTGCCTCCACCTCCCAAGTAGCTGGGACTACAGGGGCCCGCCACAACACCCAGCCATTTTTTGGTTGCAGCCATCGATATTGTTTGGCAGGCTCGGGCTGGATTCGAACCCACCAGTTCAGGTGTACGTGGCTGGCACCTTAGCCCATTGAGCCACAGGCGCCGAGGTGGCTGAATAGCATTTCATGGTGTATATATATGTATGTATTATATATATATATATATCACAGTTTATTAATCCATTCAAGTGTTGTTGGGCACTTCAGTTGATTCCACATATTGGCTATAGTGAGTAAAACTGTGATAAACATTCTAGTGCAAATGTCCTTGTGGTAAAATGATTTTTTTTCTCTTGGGTAGATACCTAGTAATGGGATTGTGGAATCAAATGGAAAGTCTACTTTGAACTCTTTAAGTGTTTTCTATACCTCTTCTCAAAGATGCTGTATTATTTTTCAATCCCACCAACAGTGTAAAAGTATTCCCTTCTCTCCACATTCATACCGGCATCTGTGGCTTTGGGACTTTGTAATATGGGCTATTCTCACTGGAGTTAGGTGATATCTCAGGGTGGTTTTGATTTGCATTTCTCACATGATTAGGAATGATGAGCATGTTTTCATGTGTTTGTTATCCATTCATCTGTTTTCTTCACAGAAGATTCTATTCATGTCTCTTGCCCATTTATAAGTGGCTTGTTTGCTCTTTTCTTGTTGATTACTTTAAGTTCTCTGTAGATTCTACTTTATCAGCCCTTTGTCAGATTCATAGCATGCAAATATCTTCTCCCATTCTGAAGGCGGTCTGCTAGCTGTAGTTGTGCCCTTAGCCGTGCAGAAGCTTTTTAGTTTGATCATGTCCCACTTATTTATTTTTGGTGTTGCTGCAGTTGCCAAAGGGGTCTTCTTCATAAAATCTTTCCCAGGCCGATAACATCAAGAGTTTTTCCCACAATTTCTTCTAGAGTTTTTATCATTTTGTGTCTTAAATTTAAATCTTTTATCCAGTGAGAGACAAGTTTTGTTAGGTGCAGGTCTTCCCCTTAAACCAGCTGAGTTTGGGCTTTTTGGCTTCTTGTGCCCAAAGCATCCTGGTATGCTGTGTTCAGCCTATCAACTAAAACTCAACCACTTAAACACAGTATTCACATTGAATCAGTGTGAGCTGCTATCTCAGGGGCTGTCATTTGCATCTACTTGCTCAGAGATGCCTGGCATCACTCACCAGTCACTCGGAATTGCTGTGTGTGTATGATCCTTCCTGGCAATTAATATCAGCCACTTGGGCTCAGAAACATCACTACTTGATCCTGTGTTCTTTTTCCTCCATTGTACCAGTCTCAGAAGAAGAGTGCTACACAGGGGATGGGTTGGCAACATCACAGGAATGGCTCCCCTTGCCCCAGGGCCAAATTTATAGGGGAAAAAATTACCAAGGCAATCAACATCCTTCGGTTTAATGGAAGTCACTAACAGCAGCCATTTGTTCTGTCTCTTGTCTGTAGACCTAAATTCGGTTCAAAGACAGCAGAATGACGTTTTATAGGAAATTGACAAAGACACCATAGTGACTATTTAAAAGACTGACTTGTTTCAAAAGCGCCTCTGTTGCCCTATTCTTTCTGGCTGTCTAGCCCAGGGGTTTCTGGATCAGCAATGCAGCTTTGTCACATCAGGTTTGGGCTGGTTTGTAATATCTGTCTCACCAGCCCCTGGCAATCAATGGTGTGGGCGTAACCAGAAGCGGTAATGAGCAACCATGACGTAAGTCACCTTACACCTCCTGACTACCAGGTCCCCACCCCCCTCTTGGGACAGAAGTAATATCGCCCTTTTAATCAAAAGTATCTCTTATTCCAAAGTTTAATTTAACTTTGCAAATAATTTAAATTATGATCTACCACACATTATTTACAAGCCAGTTATCCTTTAAAATATTACAGAAGGGAAAAAGATACATTATAATTTACATATCTCTCAGCTGATCTCCTAACGGACAAAATTTGGGAGAGCAATTTAATGTGTGCCTCTTTTATTCTTTGTTCCAAAGTTCCCGTGTAGGATCACTGATATTAATCCAATTTAAATGTCAGCGACTGATTGTGTGACCTTAACCTCTTTAAGCCTCAGTTTCCTAGTAAAATTAGACTAATCATTTTATTGCTAAGAGTGAGAAAGACAATTTAGGTGAAGGTCTTGGCCCAATGCTTGGCAAAAAGCAAGTGATCAATTAACATGAACTACTTTTGTCTTGTGTCATTGTTGCTAACAAATCTGGAAAGAACTTTCAAGTTTGGCCAAAGAGACACAAATGTGGTTTTATCCTGGTCCGTCTTTATCTTCCTTTACCTTAAAAAGGAGAAGAAATTCAGCCTCATATTAAAGAATTAAATAATTTTACACTAATGCTAAATATTTAATCACTAGATTTTACAGACAAAATTTTGACAGTGTAAAGTGTTAGATTTCAAATTTATTTCAAGATATTTGTTCAGTTGAGAAAATTAAAGATTTTTATTTGATAATTATAATAATCTTACTTTTCTAGTGCAAAGAAAGACAATGGAGAAGCAAAGCAACCAGAAAACCCCATAAATGTCACTCACATTTTACTAAAAACTGTACAACCAAGAGGTGAAATTAATTCCACAAGGGGGAGACAGGTTCATGCTGAATTTTCTCAGGGAAAAAAAAAAAAAAAAACAAACCTAAGATTCTGTTCAAGGCTGTCTTGAAGTTTCCAGAACCATTTTAGGTTTAGTCATTTTTTTTTTTATACAAGGGGTCAGTCTGAGTGCTCTTCCTTTGGTATCTCACCCCCAGTGGGCAATTACCCAAAATGGTTCTGTCCAAAGAGAGCCAGAAATTGAACCCCAAGTCCCAGTGGGACTTTCAACAAAAGCCTTTGCTCCTCCAATTTGTCTGGTGACAATGGGCCTCCCACCCATCTCTTCCTGCCAGCATCTGTTTCTCTCCATCATTCCTGGTCCCATTCTCAGGCAGCTGACCCCTCTCCTTCACCATGGGGTCTGAGAACAAGGGGAGACTCAAGGAAAAGCCAGGATTTTCCATCAGCAGCCTGCAGCCTGCAGGGCCCCTGGCTGAAGACGGGGTTCAGTGACCTGAATCCCTGGAGGGAGGCTCAGCCTGCCCTGTGTGACCCACCTCCCCACAGCTCTGGTGTACTCTGCTGCTGCCCAGAGTGGGCTTCCCCCACGGGACACGATTCATTTTTGGTTCATCCCTGTGGTTTCCAGAAACCCCTGGCTTCAGGCTGCAGCCTGAGGAAGGTGACCTGTTTGCGTGTCCACAAGGGGTCTTCACGACCCACCTACTTCCTACTTTTGGATTTTGGCCTCGGATGCATCATTTGTTGCTTGGGGCTGATAACACTGTGTCCATAGAGTATCGTAAGGATTGAATGAGGTCAGACAAGTCGGTAGTTGTCAAACTGTGCCCTAAGGAGCTTCAAGAATCTGCAGGAAATTATGGGGAAGGGGCTCCAGAAGGTAGAGACCTCTCTCCTCCTCTCTCTCTTGCCCTCCCCCCTCCCCCATCACACACACACACACACACACACTCCAACCACAGTAGCTGGCTGGCCTTGCATAGGTGAACTTGACCCTCTGGATTAGAATCATCCTCCTCTTCCTTCACACGTCCTCACACACCCACGTGCTTTAGGGCTGGGGTTTCCAACCACCAGCCTGGGCAGCCATTTCTGAGCTGTGCTGGAGATCGGATCCCCGCAGCTTCACATCTGCCCCGCCCCCCACCCCTTGACCAGACAGGGCAGCTCCACTTTTGTCCTTCTTACATAATATTGTGTGATTCTGAGTAATCTTGGAAGGTAGGGAGCAATCTAACGCTCTCGAACGGTTTGAGAAGCCCCTGGCGGAGGGCATCTGGAAACACTCAGACGAGCTGTAGAGAGGGGCCTGGTGCTCAAAAGCAAGGGGACTGTGAGTAAGAATTAGGTGGGGCTGGGGCTTGCCAGCACAGGGGCTCAAAACATTTCTCCATCCCAATACTGACCACTTTCCAATTGCCTGAGACGGCTTTCTTTCTTGGCGTCCACAGACATCAGCAGGCAGGAGGCTGTTAGACGTGAGCCAGAACATGGCAGGGCTTGGGAGCAGCAGCACCGGGAGGGACAGATGGAGAAGCCCACAGCCAGCCCTGCCTCCCACGTGGTGTATCGCTGGTGTGAGTGGTCTGTGCCACTGTGAATGACAGAGGCACCCCTGCACTGTGAAATCTGTCACACGCCACATTCAGGTGCCACACGTCCTCATGAGTATACCTCCGTCAGTGGGTACAGAATTGGTGTCATAAAGCTGACTCTGCCTCCAGGCATTCTAAGTAGCAATTAATTTTGTCTTTTCTATCTGTAATTTTCCTGCTATTTATTTTATTTTTATTTAAATTGTTTAATTTGTCATCCAAAGGGAAGAAGCGACCCAAATGACCATCAACAGATAAATGGATAAACAAAATGTGTTTATACACATACATACAATGTTATGTTTGTGACGTATGCCAGGATACGGATAAACCTTGAGAATATTATGCAAAGTGAATAAGGCAGTCACAGGAGGACAAATACCGTATATGGGGTACTCAGAGTAATGAGAGTCATCTAGTTAGGAAGTAGAATGGTTGTTTCTAGGATCTGGGTAGAGGAAGGAATGGGGGGTTAGTATTTAATGGGCTCAGAGTTTTATCTTTGGAAGATGAACAAACTTCTGGAAATGGATGGTGGTGATGGTTACACACGATGTGAATGCGCTTTATAACACCACTGAACTGGACTCTTAAAAATGGTCAGACAGAATGGAAAATTTTATATTTATATTTATCAAAATAAAATTTGATAAATGTTTGGTTATGAAATCTTTCAAACATATGGGAAAGTATAAAAAATAACAGTCACTTATATAAGCCCCTGAATTTAATAAACACATTTCGCCATGTTTGCTTCTCTTTTATAAAGAAATAAATCATCACAGATGCAGCTAAACCTTCCCTCCTCACTGCGTTCATTGCATTCCTCTTTCCCTCCCTTTCATGTGTATTTTAATATTTTACCATATGAGTAAAACAGTGTTTTGTGATGTTTATATCAGGCAAGCATAATGTCTTCCACAACTTGCTTTTTTAAACCTCTTTTTGGGGGAGATATTCCAGATTGATCTATGCAGTCCATTCATCTTTAAGTCCTGGATACCTTTCCATCATTTGAAACACCGCCCCGCCCCCAACTGATGGGAAGTTAGGTCGATTCTCCCTTCCTGCTCTCACTCCACGATGGGCCACAGTGAACATCATGTGCATGTTGCCCTGAATGTGTACGAGTTTCTCTGGTGCACTGTCCTGCGATGGAAAATTTGGGTTGTTGAGGCTGCACATTTTCCACTCACTGGATGTTGTCAAGTAGATCTTTGAAGTGGTTTCATGATTTGAATTTCCACCTTCTCTAAAAAAAACTTCTTATTTCTATCATTGCCCTCACCAAACTTTGGTATTATTACTTCCCCCCCACCAAACAAATGGATGTAAAGTAATATCTCATTGAGTTTAATTTGCATTTCTCCCCCCACCAAAAAAATAGTAAGAGTGAATAGGTTTTCGCAAGTTTACTGGGCACTCTAGTTTTCTCTTTGATCAATTGTCTGTTTTTATATATCATAATTTCCAGAAGGGCAAAAATAGTCTATATTATTCATAGTTGTAAACATTTTATCTAGCCCAATGCCTGGCACATAGCAAGTAGGTATAATGATTTGCTAAATTAATGAATTGCCAGGCACCCTGAAAGGTGTTAGGTAAAGCTATTTAAAAACCTTTAATGACAGTAGGAGGTATAATTACTCTTGACCTTATGGTTCATGGAGGTTAAATAATTTTCCAAGGCCACATAGTTAGTATGTGGTGGACCCTCAATTTAAACCTTGGTCTGTCACAGGCCAGAGCTCACACCTTTAATTCTACATCTTGCCTGTCCCCAAAATTCAGCTGCAAGACAGAATAATGAACAAATGCACTAAGAATCCTCGATGCTGTTAACAATTCTTTGTTGTAACTTAGCCACTTTATCTTGATTAAATCTCTCAAGAAAATAAAAACGTGTTTCAATGTCTGAAAGTATATTTGCTTTTGGAGAGTATCAAAGGATTTTATGAGTTTGGAGGTCATGTACCAGGAGGGAAAAAATATCTCTATTGAAAACAAAAGCTAGTGCCAGCTGCTGTTGCTTTTGATAATTTATATCTGTAGCCCAGACCTTTCACTTAGATAGTAAGCTTACACACCCAGTTGCCTAGGAGATATTTCTTTTTGATTTCTAAAAGTCACATCAACTCCAAAATCGAACTCTAGCCACCACCTCCCCTGAATCTGTTCCATTCACAGCCTCTCATCCCAGTTGATGACAGTCCCGTCCTTCCAGGAGCCCAGATCCCAAACCTTGGTGGCATCTTTACTGTGCTCTTTTTTTCCCAGTTCACCTGTGTCCCCTCAGCGGTCACGCTGGCTTTGCCTCCACAGCACATGCAGACTGCACTCACTGCTCACCATGGCCCGCTCCATCCTCCTGGCCTTGTCACCTTTGTCTTTGCATCAGTGTCCTCACAGGAGCCCTGCTTCTTTCCTTGCCCCTAAACATTGATTCCCAACACAATCTCTTAACACTAAGATCGCGCTCCTCCTCTGCTCAAAAGCCCACAGTGACTCTCTGTTTCATTTGCTCTGAAAACTAGAATCCTTCCAATGACCGCATTCTTCACAGAATTGAGCTCCTCACTCCTTCCTGGAGCTCATCTCCTGTCACTCTCCCCTCACTAGCTTCTGTCTGGCCAGAACGACCTCTTTGCTGTCCTTTGCCAGGGCACTCCTATCTTGGGACTCCTATCTTTGGAGACGGCTTGGAGACTGCTCCTCAGATAACCACACACCCCTCTTCCTTTCTCCCTTCAAGTCTTTGCGGAGATCCCACTTTCTGTAGAAGTCCATCGTAAGTTTCCTACTTAGTACCTAACTCGATTCTTCCTTCATTCCCACCCATGCAGTCTCAATCCTCTGCTCTAATATTTCTCTTTTCCATATTACTTATCACATTCTAGCATGATGTATATTAATACCATGTTTAGGGTGTCTCAAAGTCACCCCTAAAGTCTCTATACGTAGGGCAAATGAGAAATTGCAGGTAAACATAACTTTATATAAAATAATCATACAAATTTTTAAAAAATTGCAAAATAGTCCTACATGTTGGCCACCTCTTTGTAAAATTAGCTAATGAATATTTTCCAAATAGTCACATCCTTCCTCCACCATTTAATATTCACCTAGAATCATCAGCTGGAATGCGGGGAGTTAATCAGTTTTTTAATTTGGGAGCTTTTTTCCTCAGGCATCAGGAAGTTCATTCAAATGATATTATGACTTTTCACCACTGTCAGTTCATGTTTTTAAATGACAAGGGGGAAAAATAATAATGTGAGGAGCTACAAATTATGTATCTTATAGGGGTTGGAAAAGTTCAGTTAATCATAGCTCTTTTAAGATTGATTTTTCACAACTTATCTGGTCCCAGAAGAGTCTGGAAATAAGAACTGTCAAAATAGATTAAGGAAGCTAGTCTTCGGCTCTACAGATCAATTAGGCAACAAGGTTACCAAAGTCTTGTAGTACAGCTCAGATCCTGTGAAGGAGGTGAGTGGGAGAGGGTTGACGGGGAGCGGGGCATGTTGCAAAGGCTTAGGAAATGTGTTTGGATGACAGAGCGTTGTTGGGGTGGGGGCAGGCCCACTAGGACATATATCTCTCAGTTTTTCCCCCTCCCCTTACTGCCCTTTGCTGTCAAAGTCAGGAGCATTCTTCCTCTCACCTAGGAATCTTACAAGGAGGTGCTGACACACGTATTGCCCTGCACATAGTGAGGACACTTCTTGCTTGCTCTTTGCCTGGTAGGTTTCACCGTGCCAAACGCAGGGAGAGGCAAATGAATGGGACTGCCCCAGGCTCCCTGTTCCTGGAGACGAGGGATCACTCAGGGGAGCAGAGTCACACTGTATATTGTAAGATAAATGATTCCCTGTAGGAACTAGACCTTGCACATGTGTGAGAGGATTGGGCAAGGGTGGGAGGAGAGGAGAAGGAGTCAGCAATCAGTCACTCAGAGGAGGTAAACCTGTTCCATCCCTGACGTGGGAGGAGAAGCAGAGGCTCAGGGAGAGGCCTGGGGGAAACCTGCAGGTCAGTAGGGCTGGTGGGCTGGAAGAACCAAATGCAGAGCAGAGTGAGGACAAGCTTTGCCTGTGACACATATGACCCTGAAAAGAACCGTCCAAAAGTAACCGCCACCATCTCTCTTCCTCCTTTTAAATCTCACACCAATTCCACTCTGGTCAACTCTAACCTGACTCCTGCAAGGAAAAGGATTTTGTGAAACAAAGTTCCCAGTTTAGGTAAAAGGACAGGGCACATTCCATCACACAGAGTGGGTGCACTGGGCAGGCTGAATGCATGGAAGGGGCAGGAAGCCCCTCTGGCCAAAAGGCCAGTCCCGTTCAAGTAACATACAGCTCCACAAGGTCAAGGTCCTCTGCTCATTGGCCTTTGTCAGTGAGGACACTGTCCTTGCCTACTGTCAATAATTATCAGAATATTTCCAAACCTTGGAAGGAATTTCAATAGAGCACCATTTATGAAAGAATATTTTGGCCTTTCTAATTACTGTACTTTGGATGATCAGATGGCCTTCCTTGTAGCTTCCAAGGCAAAAACCCCATACTCAGTCATTGAGGCTAGAGGCTAGGTCTTGATTACCAAATTACATAACTTCAGTTAAGTTACCTGATATGTCTGCCTCAGTTTCCCTATATCCAATTTGAAAAGACAGAGATGATTCTGGAGGAAATTTCTCGTTTAGACATTACATACCACATTTTTCCATGGATAATGCACACTTTTTTGCCCAAATTTTTGAGAGAAAAATAAGGATGTGCATTATACATGAGTAGTATTAATCCCGTGTCTATATAAATGTTTTAAATTCTTTTTTTGTATTTATTTTATTTTTTTTAATTTTTATTAAATCATAATTGTGTATGTTAGTGCAATCATGGGGCACAATGTGCTGACTTCACACACAATCTGAAATATTCTCATCGAACTGTTCAGCATAGCCTTCACGGCATTTTCATAATCACTATATGTAGACATTGGCATTCTACATTTAGTAAGCTTCACCTGTACCCTTCTAAGATGCAATGTAGGTGTGATCCCATTAACTTCTTTTATTTCTGCTTATTCATTAAAAGTATAACTATTTTAAAAAATAAATGCTAAAATTCCTTTATAATACAAAAAGCAAATACCTAAATGTAAACAAATAAAAATTAGAATTAAAAACTTAAAACAAGAGATTTTCTTTTTTTTTTGAAAGTTGAGGCCAGAAACATGGGTGCGCATCATACACAACAAAATACAGTAATTCTACATCTGTGGAAACTTCGTGTCTGGAGAGGCAAGTATGCCATTTCATGCAGAGAATAAAAATCCACCAAAGAAAACCTCCAGCATGCGGAAAAGCAAAGGCAGTAGTCATCTTTTCTCATTAGCCGCACCAGATTCCGCCACCTCAGCTGGATGCAGTTCAGTCACCTACGGTAATAACCTCCGTGCCCAGCTCCACGCTGTTGCCTGGGCCTAGGCTGAAGTCTGTGGTTATGAGTCACAAACTCTTAGAGCCAGGAATTGAAACGAGACCACAAAAGGCAATTTGCCTTCCATAGCTGGCTTCCTAAGGACTGGTTTCTTCCCAGAGAGAAAATGGTATTTGTGGTTTATGAAATATCACTTATTTCCTCATAAGCTCATAGATCTAAAAGTGAATTCCTTATTTTCCAAGTGGAAAAAGCTAGATTTCAGTTTTAGTTCTTATTTATGAGTTTGTAGACCCACAGCTTCTTGGGGGACATTAGGTCTTAGCCAATGCAGCACCAAACAGAACCCAGTCCTATGGTTGATACCATCTTCTCTTATCTGGGAAGCCCGCTGACGCTACTTGCCTTTGTGGCATTTTCCCCTTGCTAAATTTTAAAGCATGGGTTCAAAACAAGGTTTTGCACTATCTGCAAACCTCTCGGGGCTGTGCTTCGCCCCCACAGGTATGCTCAGCCCAGCTCCTCGCTGGACTCCCAGCACCATGCCCGCTGAGAGCTCCCTCCGGGCTGCTGAGTGACAAGTCGGGGGAGGGGGGCCGGCTCTGCTCTGACAGTGCCGCCCCCAGGTCAGCCCTACTCCCTGATTTGAAAGTGTGAGGGCTAATACCGCAGTGCGCAGGCTGTAAAGAGAGCTTTGGAGAGGATCAAAGGCTGGATAGAAATGGAAACCCCAGTGGTGTCTTCTGCAGAGCCAGGACGATGGCCCCAGTGCCTGGGGAGAAGTGGTTGCAGGGACAGTTCATTTTCAGGATCTGGCCAAGGGCTATAAAGGGCAAGGCTGCGGGTGGGAGTGTGACCCTGGGAATCCAAACTCAGTGCACAAGAGCACAGAAGCACAGAAAGAAGAGGGACGAGGCCAGAGAGAAGTGAGGAAGACCGCAGGGCAGCCGGACAGGACTTACAGATACAGAAGATACTTCGGGAGAGGTGGTCTTGCTCTAAGCCTGGAACAGGCTGTTTCTTCTAAGACACCCCAAGGGAAGAGGAAAGGAGGAGGAAGCATCCATTTCCCTTTCAGCTTCCCTGGAGAAGTAACATTTGTGCTGATCCGAAAGCTGAGTTGACACGAGTCAGTGATACCACGCACTGGGAAGCCCAAGTCCAGGACCCGAGCCTGGCCTCATCGCTCACGAGTTGCTTCAGTTTAGGCCTAGCAGTGCCTCAGTCTCCTCATTCATAATTGTTCATTCATCCAACAATTCTTTGCTGAACATTATTGCTATGTACCAAGCGGTATTATAGCAAAACAAAACAAAACAAAACAAAAACAGAAATCCCTTCTCCCTGTCGCTTATCTTCCAGAGAATGAGAATAATAACAGTGCTCACCTCATAGGGTTGCCATGAAGATTAAGTAGTGAATGCACATCCAGCATATACAACAGCCCATAGTAAATGCTCAGGAAATGCTGGCTGTTATTCTGATGAGGTGGGCAAGAAGGGTGAGGGCATTTCTGTCAGACGTGGGAAAAGATGCAGTAAGTATGGAAGTGGCAAAAAGTTACAGCCACCTGGTGGGCACCTTGATAAAGGTGGATGGTTGATGTAGGGTGAATGTTCCCTGACCCCACGACCACTTCTTTCATACCTGGAAAGAAGGCATTAGGCTTCAGGCTCTGAAGTTTGAATCTCAGCTCAGCTACTCACTAATCTGCTTAGTCAAGAGACTTTTGATAAGGACCTGGAGCTCTCTGTGCCGGTTTCCTCACCTGTAAAATGTTAAAACCTACTTTAGAAAGTCACTGGGAGGATTAAGTGAGCTAACCCTTGTTAAGCCCTTAGAACCCTAATGTCATAATTTAGGAAACATTTAATAAATCTTAGCTGCAATGAAACATCCTCATTATTATTTCTGCATTTTTCCCAACTCTCTAGTTTAATCATATGTGCTGTGATAATATTTTATTCTTGTTCTTCGTCTTTCTTTCTGTCCCCAACATAAGTTGCCAGGAGCTCTGCTTCTTCTTTGCATTGAGTCTTTCCAATGCTTCTTTTCTTTCCTAGGTATCCTTTTCTTCTCTAGGCCCTTACTCATTATTCCAAGGATAGAGCAGCAGTTTCCCAGTTGGCTTTTTTTCTTAAGATGTCTTTTACCACAATCTGTTTCTCACAAAGATGCTAGAGTAGTCTTTCTCAATGAGAATGTTACACATGTTCATGAATCCTTATTGTCTATTGTACATCCTAGCCTTATTCTGGCATTGACAATCATTTCCTTAGCTCTGCTACCCACCCCCCACTACCACATTATCCTACACCCCCACCCCACCTCCAGGATGGCTAGTTCAGGTGCAGGGTACAAAAAGGTACCTTGTTCTTAAGACATTCTCTGCCATCTGCAGCAAAACTATTGCTATCAGCCAGGGTCTCATCAGGAAACAGATGGTGTGTTCAAATTGGGCAACTTAAGGACAGTTTAATAAAAAAGAATACTATTTACAAAGCTATTGGCAGGATTTAGAGAAGCAAATAAAGTAGAATAGAGTACCTTGGGATTTGTGACAGTTGGAAGCCATTGTCACCCACTAGGTGTGAGGGTTCAAGGGCAGCACAGTTACCACGATCTGCAGATGGGTGGCTGTGTGGAAAGGGCTATTGGTCCAGAGCTGCTACCTTCAGCAGAGGGTTGTGGCCAACTCATAGTGACCTAGAGGACATATTCCTTTTGCCCTGTGATCTTCTCTGAATCCAATCAGAAACTACAGAGCAAGACAGCACACAGGGAAACTCCTTGGGACACAGAAAGAGGTTGAAAAGTGTAAAAAGAGGATCAGAAGGAGTAAACAGAAAACGCTCAACATAATTGTAATAATAAATATAAAAATATGATGCCTTATGGTTGCATAATGGACAATCTCCACACCCAGACATGGCAGCTCTGCCCCTGCACTCACCCAAACCATGGTTGCCTCTACCTCCACCACAATTACACTCCCATCCCCCACCTTCAACTTCTAGTCCAATATTAGATCCAAAGTTGCCTTTGTGAAAATTTGAAAAAGACATCCCCCCTTCTCAAAGTATTTGACTTTCAACTGGAAAATTATTAGAACATACTGAGTTTATTAGGGTAAGACACATTACAGGCATCTACCAGAAAGTAGTTATTATTATCAAGACACAAATCTACCGTGGCTACAATGTGAGTGAGGCTTGTGACTTCAGGATGGTAGCTGAGGAGCTCACAGATGCACTCCTCAAAGAAACACATAAAATGGGTAGAAACTATTTTTAAAAAAACACATAAAATCCTAAAACACAAAGCAAAAGAAGAAGAAATTTATTTTTAAAAATCTACTGCAATTTTATTTCAATAACATAAAAATTCTACAACATTTGTTTGAACCATGGCCAACAATCTCTCATCCCCTTCTTCTCCTTGTAGCTCAGCTTGAGGAAAGCTACACTCTAGGCAGGTAGGGCCAAGAAGATGTAACTCCCTCTCCCCTCAACTCCAGGGTTACTGTATCTTGCCAGATGGGACCAAGCCACTGCACTTCTTTTCTCCTCTAACCCTAAGGTAAAGAGGATAAATTCTTGGTGAATGCAGCTGCCACCCAGTCACTACTCATAGGACAGAGGCTCTACCCCAAGCATGGAAGACCAGGAATACTGAGACCTAGTTACCCTCACCTCAGTTTGCACAGAGGTATATCTTCCACCCAAGAACATATAAACCACTTAGTTCACCAGAGAGGACCAGGGGAGGAGATAGCATTAAATAGCCCTCCTGAAGTCATTTTAAAAAACGCAAAAATTGTCTTTGCAAAAACATCAGAATTAATTGGATCAAACTCCTGAGCAACTTATGTGCCAAAGGATTGTCATAAAACAACAGAGGAATCAGCCAGGAGTTAATGGACCCTCATAGGTGAGTATAACACCAATTGAGGAAGACAACACAGAGATCAGGGAAAGAGACAAAGAGAGACTTGCTAAAACCACTTTGATTTTGCTAAAGAAAAAAAAAGGTAATTGTGGACACACCCTAGTCTACAACCTCTGAGGACCCACAACCAAGGCTTTACAGAAGGGAAATAGCCTCCACTAAATAGCCGAGCTAACTAACTAAACGAAAGAACAAGCAAGCAGCGTACGCAAGCCTAGAGACAAGGGAGGGGAATTGATATCCAGAGTTGCTACAGCATATAACCTAAAGTAATTTTCAACAAAAATATTACGAGACAGGCAAAGAAAGAGGAGTAAGACTCTTACACAGAAGAGAAAATGAAAAGCAAGCAAGAGAATCTCTTTGTGATAGTGCCCAGATGTTGGATTTAATAGACAAATATTCAAAGCAACCATTAGAAAAATATTCAAAGAACTGGCTTAGCGCCTATAGGTCAGTGGTTAGGGTGCCGGGCACATGCACGGGGCTGGTGGGCTCAAACTCAGCTCAGGACTGCTAAGCAACAATGACAACAACAAAAACATAGCCAGGCAAAAAATGTACTAGAGGGTCTCAGCAGTAGATTTGAACTGGTAGAAGAATTAACCAGCAAACTTGAAGATAGCACATAGATGGATAAGGACTGCACAATCTGTAGAACAGAGAAAAGATTAAATGAAGAGAAAAGAGACTTAGAAAAATGTGAGACCGGCATACATGGATGTTCCAGAAAGAGAGGAAAGAGAAAAACGTTGGAAAAATATTCTAAGAAATAGGTGCTGAAAACTTTCGAAGTGTGAATGTCACCATTTAAGATGCAATTCTTTTTGTGTGGTATGCAGCCTACAGCTGTTCATGATAGTCCCGAATTCAATACCACACCATCATCACCTCTCTGCATCCCTTTTTCTTTTCCAAACCTTTTCTAACCAGCTCTGAGCTGGCTGGTTAGTCTCCATACTGTCTCCTAAATTTGCCCTAGTCATTCTTGTCTACATGTCTTTCCTCTGACATCTCTAATTTCTGGTTTACCCTTTTGGTTTCTTTTATCAGCATAAATTCATCATTTTTCCCAAGCCTCCCTAGGTCATGTATTTTTATCTAATTGCTTATATTGCTTACATGTTTTCTGATGGTTGTTCTCTTGTTTTCTTTTTTAAGAGACAGAGTCTCACTTTGTTGCCCTGGTAGAGTGCCCTGGAGTCAGGGCTCACAGCAACCTCCAGCTCTTGGGCTTAGGCGATTCTCTTGCCTCAGCCTCCCAAGTAGCTGGGACTACAGGTGCCTGCTACAATACCCAGCTATTTGGAGCAGTTTGGCCGGGGCTGGGTTCAAACCCGCCACCCTCAGTATATGGGACCAGCACCCTACTCACTAAGCCACAGGCACTGCCCTGTTCTCTTGCTTTCTATAAATATCCAAATAATATTCACTGAATGTCTGTTATGTTCAGGCATTGTACTGAGCTCTAGCTAAGAACAAGTAAATCAATCAAAGGCCTAATTTTAAATAGCAATAGATGCTATATAGACTGTAAAGCAGGGATTACTTAGAAGAAGGGGGCTATGTTAGATGGTGTCAAGGAAGGCTTTACTGATGTGCCAGCAGAGATTGGATGTGGTCAAGGAGCCAGCCAGGTGAGAATATGGAGAAAGGACTTTCCAGGCAGGGGAAACAGCAGAGGTGAAAGCCTTGAAGCAGCATTCATGATGTGTTTGAAGAAGAGTGAATGGGACAATGTGACTAGAGATGAATAAAATACTAGGGAAAGGGTAGGAGATGGAGTGAGTTGGAGAAGTGGTAGGGGCCTCCATCAGGCAGGGCCACATTGGTGTGCCGAGTTTCTCCTTAGGATATCAATCTAGAGTGCCAGATCCTGGCCCCTTCCTAAAATCCCCAAGTCTTATCTTATTCCCTACCCAGGAATCTGTCCAGTGAAGGAAGGGTAATTTTCATCTTTGGTCCCTGTTCTTAAAACTGAGGAGCAGGCTGGGCCCAATGGCTCACTCCTATAATTCTAGCAATCTGGGAGTCCAAGGTGAGACGATCACTTTAGCTCAGGAGTTCAATACCAGCCTGAGCCAAGAGTGAAACACCATCTCTACTAAAATTAGGAGAAAAAGTCTTCAGGGTGTTGTGGCGGGCGCCTGATACTGGAGAGCCTGCGGCAGGAGGATCCCTTAAACTCAGGAGTTTGAGGGTGCTATGAGATAGGCTGAAACCACAGCACTCTAGCCTGGGCAACAGAGGGAGACTCTGTCTCAACAAACAAACAAACAAATCGAGGGCTGTTAGAGCCAAGAGTGAGTACCAGGTTTGGCAGGGGACAGGGAGAATGGGAGCTATGGGCTCCAAAGAACAATAAATCAGATTACTCACCCACCCGGGTAGAACTAGCCTGCCCAGGAAGAACCCAATGTATGTCCCTACCAGGAAATAGTGCATGGACCAATCTCTGCCCCTCTGGCCCTTTAAAACCCCCACCTGCCAGAGCCCACGTGTGCATTTCTTCCCAGTCAGGAATTTTAGCCCACCTGCACCCAGGTGGAATAAAAGCCACTTTGCGCAGAAGCGCGGCTCCATTTTCCTTTCGTCTCATGCCTCAGGATAATCTTTCATCTTTGGGTCCGGAACCTCTCAGAGACCACGGAGAACGGCAGGACCCCAGTGAGCTGGCAGATAGAATATATTTATTATAATATTATTTATCACACACCTAATTGATGTCAAGTCCTTTATATATGCAATGCCATTTAAACTTGACCACACCCTGTGTCGGGAGGGCAGAGGAAGCTCAGAAGGGACAACGCGGGAAGTCCCTTTGTGGTGCTGAGAATTCCCCCAAGCTGCAGAATCTTGGCAGAGGTGCCGCTGGCGGGAAAACACCAGGAGCGTATGATATCCCTTTGATCAGTGGCTTCTCTGAAAATTGGCCCTCCCTCTGCCGGCCTGATGTGTGGAGGGTTGAGAAGTCTTATTAAAGACCTTTCAGAAAAGCTTCATGTCTGGAGCATCTGCTTTTGGTGTGTGAGAGATTACACAATGAGGGATCTTGGCCAGGGGGACCTAGCCAGGCCCAGGCTCCGCTGGGGAGACAGGACTTCAAAAGGGAAGCACTCAATTAAGGAAACAGCCTTTCCTGGATGTGGCTCTGAATCTCATTTCCAGCACAAGCTCCCCTGGTTAATGATAAGAAGCCGCAGATAAGAGCCTGCTTGTCGCCTGAATGGCTTCCTTCCTGAGCCAGGGGAAACAAGGAAAGAAAAAGATTAGCACAAGCACCAGGTTCCTGATTTAGCTTCCCTTCTGGAAAAAAATAAATAAATGAATAGGCAACAAAGAGCCTTTTACTGTGGCAGGCTGTTTGGATTTCTGTCCTTGCACTGCCCCTATCAGGTTGTGTTTTGTTTTCTTAAGGTTGACCCTCTGCATTGTGGGGCACCGTGGCCTTTTTCTACAGAAGGCACTTAATGGATTAAATCTGCAGAGTCACTGGCAACCAGACATCCATTAGAGAGGTCTATTTATACATGCAGTCACTTCTGCAGTTTTTGAAAAGCACAGAATTTAAAAAAAATGCTGAAAAATACAATCATTAGAGTCCTGGGCCCCTCTCAGCCCACCTTTTTATAACCCTCCATCTGTGGAGGAGGAGGGGAAGCCACGGCATCAAGTTGTGTGGACAGAACCTTGGAAGGCCGGGCATGGCTTCTGGGGCGAGAAGGGCGATCAATCCCAGGGAAGCGAAGTGTTCCAGGCTCCTGCTTCTTATCTGTTTCCTTCATGCCGCTGATGTCATCCTTATGATCATGGATACTGACCTGAACAATCCGATTTAGAACAACTTTTAACATTGTTATTTAAAAACCCAAGATGGCCTCATTTAAAATCTGAGCCTCAACCCTGCACTTAGCATCCCTAGAGTCCTGGGCCAGGCAGTAGCTGACACAGTGCTTTAGGGATCATACATCTCCTGTTCCATATAGGGTTTGCACTGGAGAATCTTTTTAGCGAAAGGACTATGTTATTATTTGTAATGTTCTAAAGTCTACACAATAGAGGACCCTGTCTTTTGCTTTTAATGTGCTTTGTGATCTTGTTGTTGTTATTGTTAAATTATTAGAGACAGAGTCTTACTTTGTCACCTAGGTTGGGGTAGCACAATCATAACTCCCTGCAGCCTTGAACTCCTGGGCTCATATGGTCCTCCTACCTCAGCCTCCCTAGTAGCTGGGACTACAGCACAACCACCGTGGCCAGCTAATTTCTTTTTGTTTTGCAGAGACAGGCTCTTTCACTGTGCTTCTCAAGCTGGTCTCAGACATCTGGCCTCAAGTGATCCTCTCTGCCTTAGGCTCTGGAAGTATTAGGAATACTGAGATGAGCCACCATGCCTGGCTTTCTGTGTTATCTTTTATGTTTAAAGATATGTCTACACATTAATGGAGAAGGCTGGTCACAAATACCAAGTTAATGTCTTTTCTAGGTCACGTTTATTATGAAAACCGAAACACGATATTTGTCTGATTTACAGAAATCACACAGCTGAGAGAGAATGCTGAATCAATGTTCTCATCTCAAATCACTTTTTAAAGTAGAAAGTTTGAGAATTATAAGATATAAAATTAATACAATTCAAAAGGCTTTTGTTAAGATGTGTCGACAGCCTAAAGTAAAATGAAAATGTATTCAATCCAACGAATATGTATTGACTAACTATGTTAGATGCTTCTAGGGATAGTAAAACAAATTTAACATGAACGAATGTCAGGTCCTCCATTTAGGTTCAATCACTGGCATAAACGCATAACGCATAGTACACGGATGAAGTAATAAGGAGTTTATGCTAAAAGACCTTGAACATATGATGTGATAGAAAATAGCTCACAAAGCCTTGGGCTGCACCTATTGAAGTACAACATGTCGATAAAAAGGGAAATTGCCTCCGGGTCTGCTCTCCGGTAGGAGCATGCCTCGGGGATTACATGCATTCCAGGCATTACACTACTCTACACTATGTTTTGAACTGGACTTTGACAAAGTAGAAACTAAGCAAAGGTCTTGGAAAACAACATATGAGGAACAGTCGAGGGAATGGAAACTCTTTACCTTGAAAAGATCAAGTTTAGGGAAGATTTGGAATCATGGAATGGTTGAGTGAGAATTACCTAGTCTTCTCTTACCTAACCTTCATTTTTCAGAAGTGAGAAAACAGGCCCAGAAAAGGGAAACGCCTTGCTGGTCTCCATCCGCAGTCTTACCTAAGCCTGGTAGTTTTATTCCTATATACCAGTAATTACTCTGTAGCTCAGTTTATGCTTCTGGTCATTGATTGATTCCTGTTTTCAGAAAGATGAACCTTCCCTGCCCTCAAAACCATTTGAGTGTTGGAAAGAAGAGAAGACCAAGAGTTCTTCATCTTTTATCCTTTGCATGGCAAATTTTTGCTCCTCCTTCAAAACAGCTCAAATAGCATCTTGTCTCTGAGCCCTGGCTTACAGTCCTCCATTGAAAATTGGTTACTCTCCCTCCCATCATTTCCTGCAGCTTTCTGGAAATACCTCACTGTAGCATCTTTCACCTTGAACTGCAATTGTCTATTCCATGTATGTCCATTTTCTCACTAGTTCTGAGCACCTGGTTTAGCATCCCTGAAGACGAGCTGATAGTACGACTGGGCACCCATGTATGACCTTTTCTTCTGACCAGGGCTTCCTTACAGGGTGACTTCCTCAGGGCACTCAGGCTCCAAGAGCAAGTGTCTCTGTGAACATGGCAAGTGCTGCATAGCTTGTTCTGGCATTGCTTCAGAAGCCACATAGTGTCATTCCCACTATACTGCCCAGATTGAAGGAAAGGGGATGGAGAACCTCCCTCTCTATGACAGAAGTGTCAAAGAATTTGCAGTCATGTTTTAAAACTCCCACCAGTTGACAAAAAATAAACTACCAAGTATGTTAAATATTATATATAAAATGTCTAATGGTGATAAATTTTATGAAGAAGAGCAAAGCAATACAAGAGAATAGGGGGTACTGTGATTTGGGGATTTGTAACTGTAATTCTAAGTAGGATTGTCCGAGAAGGTCTTACTGACCAACGGGTCTTTGGGGAGAAGTTTAAGGAGGTGGATGAACCCTGAGATCCCTGAGCATGACCAGCAGGTCAGAAGAAGAGCAGTGAGGCAGGACCGAGCCCGGCATGTTCACAAAATACCAAGAAGGCCAGTGGGGTGGGAGCAGAGTGAGCAAGAGGAAAGTGATAGGAGGTGAGGGCTGGAAGGTAAGGAAGGGGGAGCTTCAGATCCTGTGAGGACTAACAGCCACTAAAAGGATCCTGGACTTGACCCTAGGTGACGAGGAAGCCATTGGAAGCTTTGAGCAGAGGAGTGAGTGTATGCCTGATATTAACAGTATTTCACGATCACAGATGGCTGATGAGGGTTAAGTAGACCACAAGGGCAAAGCAAGGAGACCAGTTAGAAGGTCAGTGTGATGGTGATGAGAGTTCACGGTGGCTAGGAGTATGGTATAGAGGAAGTATGGAGAGAAGGCCAGAGTCTGCAAGTACTTTTTTTTTCTTTTCTTTTTTTTCATTGTTGGGGATTCATTGAGGGTACAAGAAACCATGTTACACTAGTTGCATTGCATTTGTTGGGTAAAGTCCCTCTTACAATTGAGCTTTGCCCCCTGCAAGTATTTTTAAATTAGAGCCAACAGGATTTACTGCTGGGATGGATGTGGAATTTAAGAGAAAAAGACAATTCCAGGACAAGTTCAAGATTTTTGGTCTGACAAACTGGTTGAATGGAGATGCATTAATTGAGATGGGGAAGGTGTTAAGGAGAAGATTAGGAATTTAGTTTTAGATATACAGTCAGTCCTGCTATAATATGTGTTCTTAAATATTACCACAGAACCACACAATAAAGCTTATGAGAAAAAAATGGGATTAGGGAAAATATTTTTAAAAGTCCTCAGTGACATGTTAAAAGATTAGAACCTAATGGAAATCACAGCACAATTTTATGCATATTAAATGGTTAAGATATGCATAAATACTACTATCAATAAATATGTACATCACCTTCTGAGGACCTGAAGTCCACATGTGAATGGAGATGTCAGAATTTTTGCAGTGGTGATATTGTGAAGTGGCAAAACAGGGTTATTTAGAAGAGAAATGAAAGTTGTGATGCCAGGTGTGGATGGGTATGGCCTTACAGTTCTCCCATCAAATTGGCATTGAACATCACAGTTAAGTGATCTTTCTTGGTCTCCCATCAAATTGGCATTGAACATCACAGTTAAGTGATCTTTCTTGGTCTTTAATCGAGGGACAGGTTTTTCTTCCTTTGAGATGTAGGCGATCCAAGACATGCATTTATAACAGTTACCTACTTCATCAAAATTGCAAACCTGGTCCAACGCGTAGCCATCTTCATTAACTTTCACATTGCTGGAAATTCTTCTGCAGTTTCCTCATGTGCCTGATAGCTGGAGGCTTTGAGAATTGTAGTAATGTTTAAGATCACTAAACCAGGCATTAATAACTTGAAAGAAAGTCATTTCTTCAGGATTTGAGGATTGCTGATTTCCATTTGAGTTCTCTGTATATAAGTTGTGCTTTCTCATGAGAAACTTTTTCCTGATTTTTTTCCCCATTTGGTCTTCACTCCACATATTTAATTATCTTTCCCATTTCTTCTGTATATTTAGGCCTTGTTCTATTGACTTCACAGTATTCCAAGTTGTTCTAAGCATAGATTTTTTTTTAAATAAAATTTTATTTTTGTAGCATTGTCTGTCATCATCTGCAAGGTGGATTCTTTGTTGTTTTTTTGGTTTTTGTTTTTTTTTAGAGACAGAGTCTCACTTTGTCACCCTTGGTAGAGTGCCATGGTGTCACAGCTCACAGCAACCTCCAGCTCTTTTGCCTCAGCCTCCTGAGTAGCTGGGACTACAGGAGCCCACCACAACGCTCGGCTATTTTTTTCTTGCAGCTTGGCCAGGGCCGGGTTTGAACCTGCCACCCTTGGTATATGGGGCCAGCGCCCTACCCACTGAGCCATAGGCGCGGCCCCAACGTGGATTCTTTTATGCCTGTTGCTCAGGAGATACCACATACAGCCCATCCTTGTTTTGCATGACCCTGTGTTAACAGAAGCTCACATCAGAGCTTTGTCCTTGCTAAGATATGACAGAACCATGCAAGGGGAGCACACGATTCCTTGCAATCTGCATGAGTTTCAGTGAACATGGTGCTTTGCCAAGCGAAGATGGCCTGTATTCTGTCATTTTTTAGAAAAGCATGTTATTTCAAGCTTCTCTTCAATACTTAACTATCTCACCTTCTGCATGCATTGCTTAGTGTTTTTGAGCTAGGACACTTATATATGTTTGGAATGTAGAATAAGTGTTCTGGAATAAGTGTTCTAGAAAAGTTCACAAGGGCAAAAGAATAGCCAAACACAACCTTGTAGGATAACACACAGTGTAAACTGAGACAGCTAATAGGTGTGTGTGCATGCATTTTGTGTATTGCTATGTGGCTCAGCTGGGTGCACTTTTCTGCATTAAAAAATGATGCAGAAAAATGCTTTTCTGATGTTTCTCATCAATAAAATTGCATATAGGCAAAGGTGAAATTAATGTTATGCTCAAATTATTCCTTAGTGTATCAATGATATTGGAACAAATTCATAAATTAAAACTAAGCCTTACAGCAGAACTGTGTTGAGCTTGATGTGTCTATTGTCATGCAAATATAGATATTGAATAGGCATTTGTCTACAATTCAAGGAAGGGATCAAAGCCAGAGATCTAAATTAAGGAGCCATCAGTTTATCACATATCCATGAAATCATCCAGTGAGTGGGGTATAGATAGTCAGACTGAGTTACTCTAACTTTTAGGGTTAGAGAAGTAAGGAACAACTAGCAAAGGAGATGAGAGAGTGAGAGAAGCCTGTGATGTAGGAGTTAAAACTGAGGGATTAAGAAACAGAGGGATTAAGGTATTTCAAGGAGAAAGAAATGATCAGGTTTGTTAATATGCTGCCGCTAAGTTAAACATGATGAGGACAGAACATTGATAATTGGATTTAGCCATGCTAAGGTCATCGGTTACCCTGGTTACCTTGAAAAGAAATGTTTTGGTGGAGTTGTGAGAGCAAAAGTTTGATTCCAGAGGGTTCAAGAGAGAAAGAAAGGAGAGAAATTGGAGACAATATCAGTAACTGCATCAAAAAGAGCAGAGAATTTGGGAAACAACTGGTACAGGATATGGGGTCAAAAGAGATTTGTTTTGTTTTATTTTATTTTTAAAGACAGGAGAAAGCAGAGCTGATGGAAGTAGCAAGAGGAAAGGGAAAAATTGGTGATGCTCTGAGAAGACATATTAATAATTGTAAGAGGTCACTCATTCACTATGTTAGAGGGAGGTGTGTGATCCAGGCCCCAAGTGGAGGAGTTGGCTACAGTGAGGCCAGTTGGGAGTGAGGACTGGTCCATGGTACTGAGAGGGAAGGCATAGAACAGGGGCACAGGTCTGGGCAGGCGTGTATGTGAGCTGGCCAGACCTCCTTCCTCATTGCTTCTTTTTATTTGGAAAAATAAGAAGCAAAGTCATCAACTGAATAAAGATTTGAAGGGCAGGAGGGTTGGGGAGAGGTATAAAAGAATGGAACAGTCTTCTAGGAAGTCAGAATAATCTAGGGAAAAGTAGTAAGATGGCTGGGCAGCAGTTAGAGGCCCAGAGAAAATTAATGTTTATTGGTCTGACAATTAAGTTCATAAACTCATCCTAGAAACAGCTACATGCCTCCTTGCTGAATATCACTATGGTCACCTTTGCAGTCCTCCCTTTGGGGAGGTATGCACCAATGCCAGGGCCTACTTCACCCTACAAAACAATTTTGGAACTCTTCTTCTGGAATGGCCATCAGAGCTGTAGTCATATGAGGTCTGACAACTAAGTTTGCAAACTTATCCTAGAAAAGCTGTGCTGATGCCAGCACCTCATCTACCCTTCAAAGCAATTTTGCAGTTCTTTTTCCAGAATGGCCATCAGAGATATCATCACATTATCCTTAATATCCTGAATACCATCAAAACTTCTTTCTTACGGTATTTTCTTTATCTTTGGGTGAAGAAAATAGTCACTGGGGGCCAGATCAGGTGAGTAGGGAGGGTATTCCAACCCAGTTATTTGTTTACAGGCTAAAAACTCCCTCTCAGACAGACAGTGCTGTGTGAGCTGGTGCATTGTTATAATGCAAGAGCCACGAGTTGTCGCTGAAAAGTTCAGGTCATTTTCGTGTAACTTTTTCACACAGCATTTTCAGCACTGCCAAATAGCAAACTTGATTAACTATTGTCCAGTTGGCACAAATTCATAATGAACAATCTCTAATATCAAAAAGGTAGCAACATTATTTTGACTCTTGATTTGGACTGATGGAAATTTTTTGGTCATGAAGAATTGGTGACTTCCATTGTGTACTTTGATGCTTTGTTTCAGGATCATATTGGTACATCCATGTTTCACCACCAGTGATAACATGGCCCAAACCATTGCCTTGACTCTCCAAAACATCTTGGCAAACTTTGACTCTCCTTTGCTTTTGTTCATCAATGAGCTCCTTCAGAACCATTTTTGCACACACGTTTTTTATGTTAAGATTTTCAGTTGAGATTTTTCTCAACTGTTTCTCTATAAATGTTTACTTGTTCTGCTATGCTTCTCACAATCAGACAATGATTTTGATGCCCAATTTGACAATTTTTTGCAATGTTTTCATCAGTCCTGCTCATTACTGGCCACACTGACCTCTATTCATCAGTGGCATTTTTTTCTCGCCCAGAAAAAAACATTTAATCCATTTGTACACTGCCATCTTCTTCATGGCATTATCCTCATAAATTTGGACTAACAGGTCCCCAATTTCACTTCTACTCTTACCAAGTTTAATAAGACATCTCATGTTTTTTCACTGCTTTAATTCAAGCTCTAACATTCTCATGACAGCACATAAAAACACACAGCAGTAATGAACACCACTCAGCAAGACACCACCACACATTGACATGAATACAACTGTGAGACACTGATATACCTATGTTATTAACTCTTGCCAAGTTGCTTGTACAGTGCTGCCAAATTAAGGGCATGGGGGAAAGTTTGTGAACTTAATTGTCTGACTGTATAAGGCAGTGGTCCCCAAATTTTTGGGCACCAGAGACTGGTTTCATGGAAAACAATTTTTGCATGGACAGGCAGAGGAGGCAGCAGAAAGAGGTGGGCAACATATTTTCTTTTTTTTTCTCTCTCTCTCCTTTTATTTATTTATTGTTTTTATTAAATCATAAACACATAGACCATGTGTACATTAATGCATTTATGGGTGCACAACCTGGGTCCCTTTGTGTGCACAGTTTACAGTAGGGTAAGAATCCTATAAAAATCTAATGCTACCACTGATCAGACAAGAGGCAGAGCTCAGGAAGTGACACAAGCAATGGGGAACAGCTGTAAATATAGATGAAGCTTCATTCACTTGCCCACCACTCACCTCCTGCCATGTTGCCCAGATCCTAACAGGCCTGGGACTGGTACTTGTCTGCAACCCAGGGGTTGGTGACTACAGATATAACGTACATGGAATAGTCCCTGGTATATCATAATAGCTCAATCACCAGTAGTCATTTATTATTATTATTATAACATACTTTTTAGTCTTAGGAAATTTTAAGAAATTTTAAAAGGGAAGAGGGATATTTACTACTGAACTAATATAACTTCTTATAAAAATTTTCCATTCATTTCCCACCACAAGCTCCTGCCTAACTAGATCAGCATTTAGTCTGACACTGATTTAGTCAGTTACTCTAGGGCTACTGTATAGGCTGTGCTGTGCACAACTCTGGGGGTGCCATTCATGTTCAGGGAGACTCAGGCTGAGCTTTCATTGCACCCCTTGTTCCCGGTAACAGTAGTCAATCTTATGGTGGACACATAAGCCAGTCAGACTCTTTCTCTATGTTATTATATAGAATAGAGACAGTTTTCTTTCTCTTGGGTTGCCTAAGCTGGGCGAGGCTATAGATCATTGCCTAGCAAAGGCTTTCAACTGATTTTCAGTGTATCAGCGCTCTTCATTCCTTCTTTAGAACATGCTAAACAATGCCACAGAACTTTGAATACTCAACGCTTCTCTCGTTTTCCTAATTCTGCTCCTACTAATTGAGCTATATATGTACCAAGAATCAATTACATTTGTTCCCAAACCTATTTAGGATCCTGTTTTTTGCTATAATTATATAACATTTGCTGTGTCAATCAATGACAGATGAGTATGTGAAGAGTTGTCCTTATGGACAAAAGGTCAAATGCTTTAGAAATACTTGATAAAAGCCAAGTATTACACAGAACAAAGTTGTGATTACTTTAAGTATGGGCAAGAAAGCCTTAAAAAGAGTGAAAAAATTAGCTAGGCATGGTGTTGCACACCTGTAGTCCCACGAGTCCAGCTACTCAGGAAGCTGATCGCTTGAGCCCAGGAGTTCGAGGCTGCAGTGTGCGATGATCATGCTGTGAATCGCCACAGCAGCGTCTGCAACCCAACGTGCCTGGGCTATATAGCCTGTGCACACAGCAAGTCTCCAACTCTTAAGAAAAAAAGGAATTTTTAAAAATCATAAAAATGTATATTTTAAAGCAACTGTAAGTCTCCCTCCACTATAAAGAAACCAGAACTAAAAATTATAAGCAATCTTTATCGAATGCTTTCTACAAGAATGACAACTCGGCTCGGCGCCTGTGGCTCAACCAGCTAAGGCGCCAGCCACGTGCACCTAAGCTGGCGGGTTCGAATCCAGCCCGGAGCCACCAAATAGCAATGGCTGCAACCAAAAAAAAATGGCTGGGCGTTGTGATGGGCACCTGTAGTCCCAGCTACTTGGCAGGCGGAGGCAGGAGACTCGCTTGAGCCCAGGAATTGGAGGTTGCTGTGAGCTGTGATGCCATAGCACTCTATCCAGGGTGACAGCTTGAGGCTCTGTCTCAAAAAAAAAAAAAGAAAGAAAGAAAGAAAGACAACTCAGAACTCTAATCCAGTTCTTCATTAAAAGATTAGGGAACATGTGTACATTAAAATGTTTTTAATTAGAATAAAATGGTTAAGATATTTTTATGATTTTATGCTTTAATTAACTTTTAAATTTACCTACCAACTCCCATTCATGATCCCGCGGGCTAAGAATTATTCCATGGTAGCTCTTAATAGTTGTTATGTTCCAAGTTCACTAAGAGGAGAAGTAGGAACAGTAAAGGGTCCCATTAAATAATTGTCACTCCAAGGCAGGCACTAACAGAGAGGAGAGGCTCACCAGTGGTCAAGGTCTCATCAGGAGTACAGTTTAAATTGGTAGTAAGGAGTGTTCTTTGATACCTCTGTAGATCTGAACAAGAAAAAAATATGAGGGAATTTAGCTAAAGCAGAGGGATAGGTGGTCCCAGGCACAGGATGCAGATATGTGAGGCCAGACAGGTAGGTCAGTCTAGAATTAGGATTCACCACACAAATAAACAGCAGCAGTGAGGGTGGCCTGAGGCTATTCCTGCCCTATTAGCAGCATGCAATAGGGTAGACACCAGAAACTCTAGTGGACAGGCTTTCTGTCGTCTGCCCCGTTGCATGCTGCTAATAGGGCCCGAGTAGCCTCAGGCCTCAAGCTGCTACCCAGAGGCAGAAGGATGTAAAAAGCCTCAAGGTGAATATTGACCCAATTTCAGAAAGAGTTAGAGATGCTGAGATTAATTTACATTGTGAATGATTTTAACATTAATTTTTAGTCTGTAGGCTAGCCTTGTTGAACACGATTATTTGAAGTACAAAAGCAAAATTCTCTCCATTTTCGAAAAATTATACCAGGGATACTTTGTAACCTAGATTTTTTTCTGCACTTAGAAACAAGTCAATAGATACTCAATGCGAGCAGGCTTACAAAAAGACTTTAATTCCTATTAAATTCCACATCAAACAAGCAAACCTCACATACCCGCCACACTTTCCTTGTCCTTAATCCCATATGACCACATGTTTTAAAGTTCTCATCACTTTTACTAAGAAGTCAAAGGCCTATTTTATGTTTCTTGAGAATTATGCCAGAAAGCTAGATTGATCGCTGGTGCAACTAAAGTTTAACTTTGAATTCTTTGCATATTCAGGATTAACTTTCCATGGTCTTACGAGGTTTTCTTAGACAATTTGATTACTCTTAGGTATAATTATACTTGCAATCAACTGTTCCTTTTCTGAAGACATTTACTTGCTATTCAGCAGAATTAGATTGTAACTGTGGAATCTGAATTTTTTTCTTATTTCAACAAGCAATCTTGCAATCAAATGTTCCATTTGCTTGGACAGATACTAACCTACTGAGCCTGCAATGTTATTAATATCTGTTGGGTACGCTGGCTAATACTTGCTTAAGGTACTGTGCAATCAATTTTTCCATCTATGAAAGTCATCTATGAAGAGGGTAAAAGACAGAGGGAGAGAGGGAAACAGGGGGAGGGAGAAGGAGAGGGAGAGAGAAGGAGAGAAGAATCGGAAATCATAACAGAGTCCCCTAATGTAGAGAAGAATCGAAAATCATAACAGAGTCCCCTAATGTATTCGAATTTGTATCTTGGTGGAAATCTGACTACATAGTTGCAAAAGATAAATGATAAGTTCAATCCAAGGAAGCTTCCTAATGATCTTAAACTGACAATTGAATGATTTCAGAGCAATTAAGTTGCAATTTTCCATTCATTCATTGGTTTTCTTCCTTCAAGGTCAAACAGATGTGAAGGTTTTATGTGGCAGGCATAAAGATGAGATTGGACGTGCTTCCATGAAAATTTAGAACAAGAGCTCAGTTACATTTTCAAAAACAAGTAGCAACAAGGCAGTTGTCACTTGCTGCTAGCCAGAGGCGTTAGACAGTAAGTGTAGTGAATTAAAAGGAGGAACAGAGTCTCAGAAGTTAGTGTGCAAGATGACATCCAGGAAAAGTAAGGCCATGAGGAGGGTCCTGAAGGGTGCACTGGAATCAGGCAGGTAAAGGCATAATCATTCAATTGAAATCATTCACAGTGAGGCAACCAGGTGTGCTTGAGAGAAAGGGGAGAACAAGGCATGGGAGTAGAAATGACCATGCTTGCTTAGGGAGCATTAATGAGTCCAGGCTGTCTGGGACAGGGGCTTGAGAAAGGTAGTTAGTTGTTAGTTGTTAGTGATTAACAAGAATGGAAGAAAAAGTATTCAATGTACTCAGTACTTTTATGAAACCAATTCATAATTATACTTGCTTATGAAAGATAGATCACAACTATAGCCCAGGATGAAGGAGAGAAGGGGAGGGGGGAGGTTTGATAGAGGAAGAGTAAACAGTGGGACCACACCTATGGAGCATATTACAAGGGTACAAGTCAAATCTATCAAGAATAGAACATAAATGTCTTTTTTTTTTCTTTTTGAGACAGAGTCACACTTTTTTGCCCTCAGGCACCCGCCATAATGCCTGGTTATTTTGTTGTTGTTGTTGCAGTTTGGCTGGGGCTGGGTTTGAACCCACCACCCTTGGTATATGGGGCCGGTGACCTACTCACTGAGCCACAGGCACTGCCCAGAACATAAATGTCTTAACACAATAATTAAGTAAATGAGGTGAAAGCTATGTTGATTAGTTTGATGTAAACACTCCAAATTGTATAACAAATCAACACAATGTACCCCACGAATGCATAAATGTATTCATGATCCATGTGTATATGACTTAATAAAAGGGGAAAAAATAAAAAAAATTAAAAATGCAAAATAAAAACTTTCAAGTTACAATAAACAAATAAATTGGCTTCTGTGTTATAGGCACTTAATATTTTTTGTTTAATATACTTGAAGACACATTGGAGGCATAAGGTCATGGAAAGCCTTTGACATCTCTTGAGCATAGGCCTGGCAGGATAAACTTATATCAATTGGAATAACATAGCAATATCCTGCACTGGGCCTGTCCGTGCATTAGCCACAGCAATTGGTTCAGGTAAGTGGAAATACGTACCAAATTTATCCTTGCAAAGTGAACTAGATCTTTGTGTGATTTCTGGGAGAAAAAATAGGCCTATGTTTTGACAGAATTCTGGGCAACGAGATGTAAGTTGAAGTTAGGCAGGGGAACTTCCAAGAAATCTTCCTAAAGGGTCAGACTCAATAGCCATGCACCTTTATAACTCTGCTTTTCCCTTCGTTCTTGAAAAGTGGAAGTGATGACTGGAGCCGTGAAAGAAAGGCCAGGAGACTTACTGAGACCTCAGCCTGGATGACATTGAGCTGCCTAACCAATACCAGCCAGGATCTACCCATTTCTCACTTATTACAAGAGAAAAACAAATGTCTACCTTGTTGAAGGCACTGTTATTTGGATGTCCTGCTACACACAGCCGATTTAACCTCTGCTCATTTCTTAACTTCAATTTTCCCATCTCTTTTCCTCCACCTCAATCCCTTATCCTGTCCTTACATGCCCCACTCCAGCGGTAGCAAACTACTTTCAATTTCATCAATAGCCATACATGCTCAGCCACAGAGCTTTCAGATGCTATGCTTCACCTCCTCTCTCACCCCCAAATTCTTGTCCTGGTTACTTGCTATTCGACCTTTAAGTCTCCCTGGAGAGTGTGCTTCTTCCTTGGAGGAGTCACTTTCCCACCCTCTTCCACCAGCCCCACTTCCAATCTGGGTATAAAGCCTTCCTATGTATTCCAAAGCATGTATTATTCTCTACAAGGAAAGCAATCCATCAAAGGGGCTCTCCTGAGAATGCCAAGCCTTCAATATGTTCAACATATGGGAAAAGCACAGTGAGGCAGCCAGGTGTGCAGATCCAGGTCAGCTGTCCAGCTTCAGTCTCTGGCAGGGAGCCTTGCTGCCTGACCACCAGCAGAGATCCTGGGAAGTGCTGGACTCCATCATTCCCAAGAGAAGATCTCTTCCCCAAGAGAGTGGAGGATGCAAACTGGATCTACTTTGTTCTCATCCTTTACCCTATTGATCTGATAGTCCACACAAACCGTAGGCAGGCTTGGCTCGTCCTTTTGCTCTGGTAGTTTAATCTCTAACGTGCTGTGATGTAAAAATGCAGTCAGTTTTATTCTGGTTCCAACCTTTACAGCAGTTGTTTTTTTTTTTTTTTTCACTTAGAAAAACAGCAATAGTGGGTGGATCATTTTCTCTCCCTTGCATTCTTCCCATTTGTCTTCTCTTTATTTCAGGTGGTGGGCAGTCCTATTGTCATGGTCTCCAGGAAGGTTTCTCGCAGGGCTGGAATAGAAGTAGCCTGCAAGAAAGTCTGGCTTTGTCCTACAAAACCATGAGCCCTCAAGGAAGAGTGGCTTCTCACCTCTTCCTCTCTCTGCCCAGACTAGAAGAAGCTCTGGTTTCCTGCTTGTGTGGAGAGAAAGGAGAAAGGGAGAGAGTGAGAATGAATGCAAGTGCGATGGAGACCGAGTTGAGGTCTGAGAGAGTGAGATCCGGGAGCCGAGGGCACCGGCGCAGCCCCTTCCAGAAGCTGTAGGGACAGTGGCTGCAGGATGCACCTGTGGCAGCAACCACGCGCTCTGTGCATCCCCATTCCCCAAGGGTGGCTTGGAAACAGCAGAGAGCGGCCAGGTCTGCAGGCAATGTGCAGACAGGAACAGTGGACACCACTGTGGGATGTGTGGGGACAAAGAGAAGCTGTTCCTCTGCCTGCCACCTCCCTTCCCAAGGTTTTAGAACATCATGGTACCCAAGAATTATGGCTCCTACCCTGGCAGGATGGAGGAGAAGCCCAGGAAATATGAAGGTTGTCAGGACAACTGCACGTCATTGCGTTAGTTGTGTCCCACTCAAAAGTACGTGGCCAAGGGGTGGGAGTACAGGGTGGGTGAAATCCAGCGTGTTCTCTGTGCCCCAAGCCCTGCACCTAGAGGAGGAAACTTCTGTAAGTTGCCCACCCAAGGTGAGTTTTGTGATTCTGCTACCCGGAAGAGGTACTTTTGGGAACTCATGTGCTAACAGAGCCCTGACAATTGATTACTCCCGCCCACCCAGAGTCCCAGAGTCAGAATTTTTTTTTTTCTTTCAGAGATGGGGTCTCACTATGTTCCCCAGGTTGCTCTCCAACTCCTGGTCTCAAGGCATCCTCCCCCCTCAGCCTCCCAAAGTGCTGGGATTACAAGTGTAAGTCACCAAGTACAGCCCAGAGGTAGAAATTAGCGTAAGTTATAGACAAGTGTTATTTTTCCACACCTGCATTGTGAATGAGATCCGTGTCCACTGCATAGTGTTTGGTAGGCCTACCTGATGGATTACTGAGAAAATCAAATGAGATAATGTATGCGAAGAAACTGCTTAAACACTGGTGAAATACATATAAATTTACAACATCCTTGACGGTTTTGAGCTTCTGGGCCAGAATCCATCCTTCCGTGCTTGGTTCATGTTCTGAGTAGAAAACGTTACATTTTTCTTGGTTACACTTTACTTGAAAGTGAGACAGGCTAAGCCCACAAAACTGCACGCACACTTTATTTATGTCCATGCACTTGTCCTGCGGACTTGTCGTCCTAGGCCCTTGGATCATTTCCTTGTTTAACGAAGACAAATCATGTTCTATATACCACTCGGTAAACACTGATGTTTGTGATGCTAAACTGAAAAAGTATGAAGTACCATGAAACTTTATTAAATTGTTCTCAAAGGACTCAGAAAAGCAAACTTTCACAACTACCAAAATAACTTCCTCTGTTGGAACACCAGAATAAGGTTTAAAAGGAAAATATTGTGTGCACATAAAACTAAGTGGCTTTGCCCTACATTGCCCCAGTAAGCTGAGCCACATCCACAGAGCTGCACACAGGAACTCTATTTTTGGAATGGAATCCAATAAAACTTCTATTCTGACTTCATACAGATCTTTCTCTCTTTTCTATTCCCATCTCACTTTGTTTTTTAAAGCTACTACTAAAATTACTTAGTAAAAATGTTTTGAGATGTGAATTCATTTAAAGTAGTTCTGCTGTAAAATACCTTTTTGGCATCAATTTCAATGAGCTCACGCTCCCTATATTCTCTTGTTTAAAGGTGATGGAAACTGGTAGGGGGAAGAACTTGGGGGCAGGGGGAATGTGCAGGCTTTAGGACAGCCTGTGACAGGAAGTCCCAGCAGAGCAACCCAGGGTTACAGGAAGTGAAGAGCCTTTCTTCCCAGAGTCTTTTGCAGCTGTGTGGATTCAGGAGGCCACATTCCTGGACCGACCTCCACTTATTAACTCTAACCAACAAGGCCCCACCCAAACTTTGTCCCCAACACTGGAGGAATATTTTCTGATTTTTTTTTTTTTTTTTGAGACACAGTCTCTCTGTTGTCCCAAGCTAGAGTGCCCTATCGCCATAGCTCCCAGCAACCTCAAACCCTTGGGCTCAAGCAATCCTCTTGCCTCGGCCTCCTGAGTAACTAAGGGCCACAGGCACCTGCCCTCACACCCTGCTGGTTTTTCTATTTTTAGTAGGGCTGGGATCTCACTCTTGCTCAAGTTGTTCTGGAATTCCTGATCTCAGAAGATCTAGCCTCCTCTTCCTCCCAGAATGTTAGGGTTACAGGCATGAACCACTGTGCTCAGCCTGTTTCCTGATTTTAAAAGTAGTTTAATTCAACAATTAGAGGCTTAGACACTGCTGTGGGTTCCACTCCCAGAAGAACCTTGAGATCTCCTCTCCTCGAACAAACCAACACCTGGGATTGTTCCCAAGCACAAGGCGGAAGAGCTTGGTAAAGCCAAACATTCTTTTTGTTTGTTTGTTCATTTGTTTGTTTGTTTTTGAGACAGAGCCTCAAGCTGTCACCCTGGATAGAGTGCTGTGGCATCACAGCTCACAGCAACCTCCAAATCCTGGGCTCAAGTGAGTCTCCTGCCTCCGCCTCCCAAGTAGCTGGGACTACAGGCACCCGCCACAACGCCCGGCCATTTTTGGGTTGCAGCCGTCATTGTTGTTTGGCGGGCCCGGGCTGGATTCGAACCCACCAGCTCAGGTGTACGTGGCTGACGCCTTAGCCGCTTGAGCCACAGGTGCCGAGCCAGGTCAAACATTCTTAAAAGGAAGAATTGCAAACCTGAAGTCTGCCAGATTTTACATATTCTTACCATCTGCCATGTTCTCTTAGTAAAAGTTTAATATCTCAGAGGATTCCAACCAGGTTTAATAAAAATTTCTATTGGTTTCTATGAGTTAAAAACTCATAGTGTGAGGAAGCAGAAGTTACAGGCTTAGTGTTTGGGGAGATATATTAGAAGATGACATTTCTAGTACACAGAGCATGATAGAATATCTAGCAAAATACAGGTACGTTTACTTTTGACCTTCAGAGATGGTGATTTCAAGCCTTTTTAAACTGGAAATATACTTTTAAACAAAAGAAACATGCTAAATTGGGAGAGAATTTTTTCAGTGGTGAATATGGGATGCTCTCAAAACTATTGCCTTTGTTTCCAGCATTACAGTGCTCAACTGCCAAATAAATTAGGGCCTTCAGAGAAACCATAAAAACTCATCATTTAAAAGCACATTAATTCTTCTAGGTCACTGGATGTCATTAAGTAAATCACTGGTTCAAAACATCTTAAGGTGCCTTTGGGGCCTGACGTATATGCTCTTCTCAGAGAAGGACCAGATCCCTGGATGGCTGACCATCCTGCCTCCTCCTGGAATATGAGGATCACTCTATTTTTATACCTGTGTTTAAATCCAGGATATTGCTGTACTTTTATACCTGTGTTTAAATGCAGGAGATTGCCGTATATCAACTCCAGGAGCTAGTTCTTGCTGAATTGCAACTGCATGCTTTGTAAGGGCTTGATAACATTAGATTAGCATATCTCAAAATTTTTTTCATGATTGCTCTCATAAGGAGCCCTTTTAGTCATTTTTGTTCCAATCGCCACCCCTCCCCAGGACTTTACATATTAAGGATTAAGACCTTGTCAGCAGGGTGGAGTCATCGGACCACCATAACATTGAAGTTACTGGCCTTGTTGAGAGTGTGTGCGCCAGACCAGGGTTTCTCAGCCTTGGCATTACTGACATCTGCAGCAGGCTAATTGTTTGCTGTGGGTGAGAAGTTTATAATAGGATGTTCAGAGCATCCCTGACCAGTGGCACCCTCTCCTCCTGAGTTGTGACAACTAAAAATATCTCCAGACATTGTCCCCAGGAGACAAAATTGCCCCTGTTTAAGACCACTGAGTGAGACACATAAACAAGGCGGAGGTACGTCAAGTGCAGAAAAGTTCAGAACTCCATTTTTGACAAAATGCAGGAGAGACAATTTGTTAAATGCAAACTAAGGGAAAGGCTAGAAAAGAGAAGGTGAAATGCAGAAGACAAGACTATGGCAAGAAAAGGGACGTGAGAAAGTGGGAAAGACGACTTCTCTGGCTGCGTAGGGGCAGGGCCACGGGGCTGGCTGGGAAATGAGGCGCTGACCTCCCCCTCACTGGGTCTGCTCCCTCTCCCCTCAGGGCTCCCACAGTTGTAGGCCTGACAGTGATTTGTCTGCCTATGTTTTATTTATAACTCTGTGGATTGGTTTCTTGACTTTTAATCATTAGCTCAGCCTCTTTTATTGGCAGATTCCTGGGGAAGTATTGGCAGCGCTTGCCGTAGACGGGGCTGAGTCGCTGAGCAACCAGGCCTCAGGTCCAGCTGGACTAACCCAAGTGGACAGAACGTTGACCTCCTTGCCAATCCATTTTCATGGTCAGTAGCACCCACCCTTCCTGACTCTGAACAAGTCAAGATACGATCTAGACCAGTCATTTAGCCCCAACCTACACATATGTACACACAAAATCCGTTTGCTATGTATTCGTAAAATTTTATTTAAAGCAAGCAAGAAGTGATCCCTAAATTTAAAATAAAATCGTTGATCATTTAGGGGCTGTTAGTGGCATCCTAGAACCTCATTATACATGTAGTGCTGAGAAAAGGGCTAAAGGTAGCAGAACAAGTACAGATAAAACACTGAACATCTGCCTCATTTCCTCTTATGCTGAGGAACCCTGTGGGTCTGAGGCACCCCATTTGAAAGTCAGCAATGGAAACAAATGGTTTTATTGTTAAGGACCCTCTACACTGATGGCAGGCCCACCTGAGGATGGCACCAATGATTCGGAATCAGCTGTAACAGCCCTCTTTAGACTAGCATGATTAGATTTCATTTCTCCCTGTAAGGCCTGTGGAAGGCTGAGAAGATTTAGGGAAGTACAGCAAAAGTATGTAAAAAATAAGAACCAGAAGAAAAAGATTAAAGAATGTTAATTTGTTTTCTCAAAAGGGAAAAGCTGAGAGATTATTTAGAAAAGGGAAGAAGATAGTTAATTGTTTAAGGGCTTTCTAGTGATAACGAATCTTACAGATGTTTGCTCTTACGGACATTTAAAATGGAGTGGAAGGCTAATATTTGGCCCCTGATAGTCATTTTTCCCTTTCTTCCAGGGCAATAAAATTTTTAGCGGGGCTGATAGCCATCCAAAATATACTCTACATTTTCCAGTCACCTTGTATTAAGTTCTGGTTATTGGGATAGATGTTTTTGAGATCCTTTTTGCTCTCTTTCTTTCTTTTTTGCTGCTGGCCAGAGGAGTAGACACAGCAGCTGAAGTAGAAGCAACCTCGTTAGACTTCATATGACCTTGGGAATGACAGCTACCAAGAACAGAGTCACAATATGAAAGGAGCCTTGGTCCCTAAAGGCCTGGAGTACCCTACTCACTCTGGACCAACCTCCAGATATGTAAAAGAGAGATTTAAAAAACTTCTATCTTCTTTGAACTTTGATTATTTGGGATTTTTCTATCAATCCCAACTTTACCTAATCCCAACTCATAAACTTGGATAATAGCCATTACCCTTCTCTCCAGGTGATGAAATTGGGACTCAAAGTTATTAAATAAAGCAAACCCATACAGCTAATACAGTTCAGAGTGCTTTCTGTCAAACAGCACAGCCCATGCCCTTTGCACTATATTGGGCTTAAATTATTGTATAAATTTAGAGCCAGATGATAGAATGAAGTGTACTATTGCTGTTTTCCATTTCTGGGACAAAGAGGACATTGATTACCTTGTAGTAAGAGTTTGAAAGACCTGTCTTATCGCCCGATTCATAATTGGGAGAAGTCAAGCTCCAAGAGTGGATTTCTATCTATGGTTGAAATATAGAACTGCCTGCGAGAAGAACCATCCAAACATATTCAGTCTTCATCGCCCAAATGTCCAATGAGCATTTCCTAACTGCTACACCATGTTTTGGCATTAGGGAGACAGCAATGAACAAAATGGACAGAAATTCCTGCTCTCATACAACCTATTTTGTCCTAGTAGAAGTAAACGTAAATAACAATGATAATAAACTGATAATATTTTAGGTGGTGGTGTTGTGAAGAAAAGCAAGGAATGGGATAAGGAATGCCAGTGGTAGCAGTGATAGTAGTGGAGGTGTGGAAGGAGGGAATGCATTTTAAATAGAAAGTTCAGGGAAGGCCTCATTAGGAAGGTGACATTTGAGCCAAGCCTGAAGTTAGTGAAGGAGTGACCAAGGTGGATATCTGAAGGAAGAGCATTTTAGGTAGGTGGAACAGCCACAAGTAAGGCCCTCAGACAGGAGTATGCATGTTATGTGTTAGTACAACACAGAAGCCGAGCATGAATTATGACATATAGTCAGATAATGATGGTAAAGGGCCTTTCAGGTCCTTCGAATGAGGTAAGAAGTAAATAGAGAGTTCTGATCAGAAAAGTTAAACCTGAATATGAAAAGGAGACTGTCATGTAGGAAATTAACAGAAGAAGCTGAAAGCTGTAAGTGGTGGTGCCCAGAGATCAGACCAGATAGATTTCCAGTTCAGGCCAGGTTTATTGAGGGTGACCCGCCTGGGCAGTGCAAAGATGGCATCTGTGCCCAAGGATAGTTAGAGATGGCTTTTATTTGGAGTCTTAGGGCTGGGCAAATTCCACAACTAGCCCAGAACATTAGGGTCCTGGGGGGAGGTTTGTGGCTAGCCAGATCCTTTGTGTCTTTGTCTTACGAGGAGAGGAGGAGGAGGAGGATGGGGAAGGACTCATGTGTAGCTGCGTTAGACACCCCAACAGAAGCAAGAGTAGAAGCAGGGAGATCAGTCAGGTGGCTATTGCAATGCTCTAGGTGAGAAATGATGGCAGATCTGGTTCCAGGAATGGCAGAGTAACAAGCATCAGACTAAACTTTTCACAGGTAACAGTTATAAACGCTGAACAAAATAGTAAAAAAAAAATTAGGGTACCATAAAATTGCCAAAGCAGTTATAAACTGAGGGAAATTCAACCCTTAAAAGAAAGGAACCATGCTAAATGAGACTGGATTTTCACCGGATGGCAAGCTCTAGTCCCTTTGGCAGCTGTGGCTCACTCAGAAAGCACAATCTTACTGGCTTGAGGAGACAGAGACTGAGCTTAGGGATAGTAAAAGCAAATGAAACTTGAGCTCAGAAATCTCAGGAAAAAAGATGACAGAGTGGGGAGCCCAAAACTTTCATATAAACCCTATGCAACTTCTTAGATGATCCCTGCACTGTAAAAACACCAGGCAGATCCAAAGCTGTACGTAAAACAATAGGTCAAAAAAAATAATAATAATCAACTAAAAATTTTAACTATTGCTCACAAAACAGGATTGGAGGGAGGGCAGAATTTGAAGTTCAAGTTCAGGTAAGTTAATGTCTATTAGAATCATTGAGTAATAGAATCTAAGTGTCTCTACTACATATCATTTCCAATGTCTAAGAGGCAATCCAAATTAGTAGAAATGTGAAGAAACAGGGAAATGTATTCAGGAAGAAAAGTAAAATCTAGAAACTTTGATTCTAAAATGCCCAGATATTAAAATTAACAATACAGGGTGACCATAAAGTTTGCATGCATTTTATGGACACCCTAAATTTATAACAGCTGTTAGAATATACAAAAGGGCTTAAAGTAAAATGTAGTCATAATTATTGGTGAACCTATGCAGATAATTTGAAATGACTAAAAAGGTTAAAGTTTTAGAATCAAAAAGTATATCTCAAATGAAAAAATTCACTAAAATGGTTAACAATAAACCAGAGATAGAAGGACTAGAGAAAGTAAAGATAGATCAACAGAAATGATCTAATCCGTGGAACAGATAGAAAAAGGTGTTTGATTTTTTTTATTACTAAGTGTAAGAGACTCATGAAACGATTTTTTTTTTTTTTGAGACAGAGCCTCCAGCTGTCACCCTGGATAGAGTGCCATGGCATCACAGCTTACAGCAACCTCCAATTCCTGGGCTCAAGCAAGTCTCTTGCCTTCGCCTCCCAAGTAGCTGGGACTACAGGCGCCCGCCACAACATCTGGCCATTTTTTGGAGGCAGCCGTCATTGCTGTTTGGTGGGCCCGGGCTGGATTCGAACCTGCCAGCTCAGGTGTACATGGCTGGCGCCTTAGCCCGCTGAGCCACAGGCGCTGAACCAGACAATTTCAAGCAGTATAATATCTTTTTTATTTTTGAGACAGTCTCACTTTGTCACCGTGGTAGAGTGCCATAGCATCACAGCTCATCACAACCTCATGCTCTTGGACCCAAGCAATCCTCTTGCCCCAGCCTCCCAAGTAGCTATGCCTGGCTAATTATTTTTATTTTTGTGGAGATGGGGGTCTTGCTCTTGCTCAGGTTGGTCTTGAAGACCTGAGCTCAAGTAATCCACTCACCTCAGCCTCCCAGAGTGCTAGGATTATAGGCATGAGCCATTGTGCCCAGCCCAAGTAATAAAATATCTATATAATCAAAGCCATAGAAAGAGAAGAGAGAGAGTATAGAACAGTAGAGATGCACTCTGAAAACAACAAGACTTTTTCAGAATGACGTGACATGACACCAGATGGAAATACAGGATTTCAGGAAGGAATGAAGAGCACAGAAATGGTAAACATGGAGGTAAGGGTTTTTTTTAATCTTGTTTCCCCTTACTTGTTTTAAAGATTGCTCACTTTTCAGAGGAAAGAATATTGTGCTATTATATTATGAGATTCATAATATATGTAGATACAACATACCTGAGAAGGATAACCCAAAGACAGGAGGAGGTGAATGAAGGCCTACTGGGGTAAGGCGCTTACATTTTACCTGACGCTGTATAATATTAACTCTAAATAGACTGATAATAAGGATTCATATTATAGTTACCAGAGTAACCTTAAAAATATACAAAGATGGGGTGGCGCCTGTGGCTCAAGGAGTAGGGTGCCAGCCTCATATACCGGAGGTAGTGGGTTCAAACCTGACCCCGGCCAGAAAAAAACTGCAAAAAAAAAAAAAAATATATATATATATATATATATATACACGAAGATGTATAACCAGAGAACCAACAGAGACATTGGATGGGAGTACTAAAATATATCTGATTGGCCATCCTCCTCCCTCCAAAAAAACGCAGAAAGAGTAGGATTGAGAGGAGAGTAATGGAAAAATAAAACAGACAAACAGAAAACAACTATCAAAAATGGTGGACCTAAGTTCAATTGTATTAACAAATACATTAAATGTAAAATTATGTAAATAAATTAAATACTCCAATAAAAAGTCAGACTAGAAAAAAAGGCAAAACTGTCCATGTGTTCTCTACAAGAGACACACTATAAAGACAAGGATTAGCTGAGAGCAAAAGAACAGAGAAAAGTACACAATGCAATCTGTAAACATAAGGAAATCAGAGTGGCTATATCAATATCAGACATCGTGGTCTTTTCCACAAGCTTATTACCAGAGGCAAAGACTGTCATAATCATAAAGCAAAGTCATCAGGAAGGCATAATCATAAATGTGTATACTCTTAATCATGGAGCTCTGAAATGCATGAAGCAAAATCTTATAGAATTTAAGGAAGAAATGAAAAAATCTTCAATCAGAGTTGAGGATTTTAATACTTCTTTTCAGTAATTGCAAAGTAGCCAGAGCAGCTAGAATAAGAACAACAAGAAATTAATAATAGGCCAGGCGTGGTGGCTCACGCCTGTAGTCCTAGCACTGTGGGAGGCCAAGGCAGGTGGATTGCCTGAGCTAAGAGGTTAGAGACCAGCATGAGCCAAAGTGAGCCAGAGTGAGATCCTATCTCTACCCCAAAAAAGCCAGGCATTGTGGTGGGCGCCTGTAGTCCCAGCTACTTGGGAGGCAAAGGGCAAGAGAATCACTAAAGGAAGAAAAGAACATAAAATTAAAAAAAACAAAAAAAACTTCAAACTAAGATGAGTAAAGGCCAGTTGAAATTGAAAGCAAAATTTAAAAAATATTTTTAAAAATTAATAATAATACAGAAGATCTGAACAACCATATCAACAACCTAATCTCTCTGATATTTATAGAACATTTCATTCAACAATTCCAAAATGTGCACTTTTCTCAACAATTCCAAAATGTGCACTTTTCTCTTTTTTTACATATATTTTCTTATTTTTACTTTTTTTAATTTTAGAGATGAGGTCTCACTATGTTGCCCAGGCTGGAGTGTAGTGGCTATTCACAGGCGCCATCCCCCTACTGACCATCACAAGAGCTTTGTCCTGCTTCGTTTCTGACCTGGGCTGGTTCACCTTAGGCGACCTGGTGCCCCCCCTGCTCCCAGGAGGTCACCATATTGATGCCAAATTTAGTGCAGATACCTGATCAGCATAGCACACTACAGCCCA
>CAUYRH010118889.1:0-28137 GCA_963574655.1 Perodicticus potto
CTCGTGACTCCCCCAAAAGGAAGTTACCCATTGTTTTCTCTATATGTCTTTATTAAAGACCTCACTTATTCCGAGTGATGTTCCCTTGATTCTAGATTGGCCAAAGGTCCCACTTGCCCTGAGTGGAGTTTCCCTTTGGACTTCCTCCCACTGTCTCCCAAAGGTGTCACTTACTTCTCCAGTGTCATTTTCCCCTTTGGTCCACGTCCCTGATATCCTGTTGTGTCCTGCTGGATCCTGCCTACTACACCAGATGTTGGTGCCCCTATGGCCCTGGTCTCAATCACCTCAGAAAGGTACCAGGCGAGACCCGGATTAGAAGTACAAGCTTGTAGGAGGCGGGCTAAACTTGATTGCATGGTAGCCCCGAGCAACCTCCACAGTAGCCTTTTATTGAGACAGCACCAGACAGGTGAGGGGAGTATTAGACAATGACTACGTGCCCAAGGCTCACCATGGGCTGGGTTCTTTCTCCTCAAGGAACACCTGCTGATGAATTGGCCAAGGGCCCGCCCCCCAGCTGCAAATCATCTTGCTCAGAGGTCGTGTGGCTCTTGGTGTCCTCTACACTTGTCTTTCAGTTTACAGATTTTTTTCCTTTGTCTAGTCAAGTCTGTCATTGAGTTCCTCTAGTGAATTTTTCATTTAGTTATTGTATTCTTTAGTTGCAAAATTTCTGTTTGGTTCTTATTCATAGTTTATATCTCTTTGTGTATATTCTCTTTTCCTTCATGCATTGTTTTTCTGACTTCACTTAATTATCTATTTATGCTCTCTTAGTTCATTGAGAGCAAAATTATGACAATAACAACTCTTTGGTAATTCCTCTATCTCTGTTTTTTATAGTTGGTTTCTGGATATTATTTTATTCCTTTAAATATGTCATGTTTCCTTTTTTCAATGTCTCCATTTTGTTAGTGTGGGTTTTTTGTTTTGTTTTGTTTTTGTTTTTCCTTTTGTTTTTGGATTTTGGCATTTGAAGAATTAGCTACCTCTCCCAATCACTATGGTCTGGATTTGTATAGAAAGGAGTTTCTCCATTTAGCTGAGCCAGAGACTCTGGAGGCTTCTCAATCCTTTTCTGGGGTCTCATCCTCTCTGGAATTGAAGAGGTTCGTGGGTTACTATTCAGGAGTTTGCCCTGGTATCTGCCTTTGATAATGTGGCTTCTCTAGTGCTGTTGTGTCTACTTAGTGTCTGTCTGCGGTACTATAGACCCTGTTGCAAATTGACCATCTTTGTTCTCAGAAACCCTGACCTGGCACCCCATTTATGTCAGTGTTGGAATCAGGCAAGACAGAAAATGGTCCCTTGGGGAATCCCCCTGACTATCAGAACATTGGAATTACATGCTGCTCGTTTCTCACTCCAAGAAGACAAGAGTTGGCAATTGCCTTATTATTTTTGCATTGTTATGCTGGGTGGAGATGAGATGGTTAGTGGGTGGGAAGGTTTTGGGCAAGTGAGCATACCACAGATTTTTCTACCATACTTCAATGTTTTTGGCTTTGTGCCCCTCTGGGTGTAGGAGCCTTTGAACTGGTTTATGGACTTCTCACAGAGGGATTTTGTTTGTGTTTTGTTAAATTGGTGTCTCTATGGAGAAAGGAGGGGCTTAGGCTTCCTATTCTGCCATCTTGCTGACATCATTCTCCTTTTTTAATTTTTTTTTTTTTTGAGAGTCTTACTTTGTCAGCTTCCGTAGAGTGCTATGACATCATAGCTTACAGCAACCTCAAATTCTTGGGCTCAAATGATTCTCTTGCCTCAGCCTCTCAAATAGCTGGGATTACAGGCACCCCTCACAATGCCAGGCTATTTTTAGAGGCAGGGTCTCACTCTTGCTCAGGCTGGTCTCGAACCTGTGAGCTCAGGCAATCCACCTGTCTTGGCCTCCCAGAGTGCTAGGGTTACAGGTGTGAGCCACTGCGCCCAGCCCATCATTCTCCTTTTGTAGCCTTAGTGATATAGTTTGGGTTTTCTCCCCTCCAAATCTTATGTCAAATTGTGATCCCTAATGTTGCACATAGGGCCTGATGGGAGATGTTTTGGTTATGGGGGTGGAACCCTCTTTAATGGCTTGGTGCCTTCCCCTCACTAATGAGTGAGTTCTTGCTTTATTAGTTCACATGAGAGTTGGCTGTTTAAAAAGTCCACACTCTCTCCTCTCTCTTTTTTTTTTTTTTTGAGACAGAGCCTCAAGCTGTCACCCTGGGTAGAGTGCTGTGGCATCACAGCTCACAGCAACCTCCAATTCCTGGGCTCAAGCGAGTCTCTTGCCTCCGCCTCCTAAGTACCTGGGACTGCAGGCACCTGCCACAATGCCCAGCCATTTTTTGGTTGCAGCTGTCATTGTTGTTTGGTGGGCCAGGCTGGATTCGAACCCGCCAGCTCAGGTGTACATGGCTGGCACCTTAGCCCGCTGAGCCACAGGCACCGAGCCCCTCCTCTTTCTTACTCCCCCTCTTATCATGTGATATACCTGTTTGTCTTTCACCTTCTGCCTTTTTTGGAAATTCCTTGAAGCCCTCACCAAAAACAGATGGTAGTGTCATACTTCTTGTATAGTCTGCATAACTGTGAGCCAAATAACCTTTTTTTCTTTATAAAGTTTCCAGTATGAGATATTCCTTTATAGCAGCACAAAACTGGCTAAGACACTTAGTTTTTGAAAAATATTTTTATTGGAACAGAACTTTGGGTTAACATTTCAGTAGTTTAAAAAGTTTGCTCTACTGTTTTCATGCTTGCATTTTTACTGATGAGAAGATTGCTATCATACTTATTCCTCTGTTATTTTTCTGGCTCCTGTTAAGATTTTCTCTTTATCCCTGGTTTTAGGCAATTTGATTATGATGTGGCTTGGTAGTAGTTTTTTGCATGTTTCTTTTGTGTACAGTTCATTGAGCTTTTGAATCTGTGGCTTTATAGTTTTCATCAAGTTTGGTAATTTTTCAGCTACTAATATTTCAGAAAAAATTTCTGCTCCTCCTCTTCCTGAATTGTTTTTTAGTTTATTTTGAATAGTTTCTCTTGCTATATCTTTAGGCTCACCAATCTGTTCTTTTGCTATGCCTAGTCTTGGGGAGGCTTTGGTGTGTTTTTTTGTTCCTGCATTGAAGCTGGTGGCATGGGGTGGGCTCAGCCTATTCCACCTCCCTTCAGCCACGCCTAGAGAAAAGGGCCAGACATCCTTCCCGTGGGAGAGGCATTTAAGTAAGGAGCCTCTTGTGGGTTGTTTTAGCCTCACATTTACTTGGCCATAATAATCTGGGATGAGAAGCTGGTAAAAAGGATGAAGAGCTGACTGATGGGGCCCAGGCAGAGGAAAAAGAAAAAAGAAGCTGGTGGGGTTCAGAGCTACCAAGAGTTAATTATTCATGTTAATTAATGTTAGTGTGTCTGTGTGTATAGGGATAGGGTGACAGAGCTAGGGGAATATGGGCTGTTTTCAGAAGAATATTTTTTAAGTGAAGCTCAGGAAGGTTGGTGAACAAATCTTTGAAATTTAACCTTATCTATATAATACTATTTCTTCATTATTATATTATTGCTTAAACTTGGAAATTCAAATACTGGATAGTTAATTTGAGATAAAACAATTGTATAAAAGCAGTCAGAATATCAATATACTACACTACAGTGCAATACAGCAGCAAAGTAGGGGGAAAACTACATGGCAAAGGAAGTCAGGGGAAATGAAAGAGGCAAGATTGAAGTGAAGTTAACGTAAGAAGGATCATATCGGCTCGGCGCCTGTGGCTCAACGGGCTAAGGCACCAGCCACATACACCTGAGCTGGCGGGTTCGAATCCAGCCTGGACCCGCCAAACAACAATGACGGCTGCAACCAAAAAATGGCTGGGCGTTGTGGCGGGCGCCTGTAGTCCCTGCTACTTGGGAGGCGGAGGCAGGAGACTCGCTTGAGCCCAGGAATTGGAGGTTGCTGTGAGCTGTGATGCCACAGCACTCTACCCAGGGTGACAGCTTGAGGCTCTGTCTCAAAAAAAAAAGGATCATATCTTAGTTGTTTTTATTGATTATTATACTGCTGTCATTCGTAGTCTCTGTTGCTATGTGTATCAGGGAAAGTAAATACATTTATTGAGCAATTTCTGCACACCAGGTATGGTATGGTATGGTTTTATGTATTTTAATCTTTACAACCGCATTACAAAGCAGTTATTAATGTTTTAGAAGAAACACGTTTAGTATGGTATTCAATGTCTTTCATATAATAGGTGATGACTAAACATTACCTGAATAAATATAAGTACATGTTTATTCAAATACAAGGTGTCTTCTGAACCCCCTTATTGGGTTTCAAATCTTTCCTACCTAAAATTTAAAATGATAACTACAGATTAGGAAAAGGACCATGATAGATTATATACATTAATAGCAACAATAACTGTAACAATGGCACCTGCTATGGTCTGAATGTTTGTTCCCCTGAAAATTCATATTTTGAAATTCTGATCCCCAAAGTGATGGTATTAGGTGGTGGGGACTTTGAGAAGAGATTAGGCAGACACCTCATCATTTGGGTTAGTGCCATTATAAAAGAGGTTACAAGAGATCTCTTTTGCCCCTTTCATCCTGTGAGGACACAGCAAGAAGGCATTATCTATGAATTAGAAAGCAGGCCCTCATCAGATACCAAATATGCTTATTCCTTCATCTTGGATTTCCTAGTCTCCACAACCATGAGAAATTAAATTTCTGTTGTTTACAAGCTACCTAATCTAAGGTATTTGGTTACACTAGCCCAAACAGACTAAGGTAGCAACAAACACATACAGACTACCTGTGAGTTGGGCACTGTTTTGATTTACATATATTCATTTAACTTTTACAATTCCATGAGGATGAGTACAATTTTTATTCTTCACTTTACAGATGAAGAAACTGAGGTGCAGAGGTGAAGTCACTTGTGTTGCTAAGTAGGGAAGGCAGGATTTGAACATTGATTCAAGCTCCAGGCTGTACTTTGCACGTCTGAATTTCAGGACCTGGTTGCCTTTCTTCAGTGATTTATCTAGCTTTACCTTTGGGCATGGGCCCACAAGACCAAGTTTTCTCTAATTTCTCCTTTCAGGTCTTTTTTGGTCACTCTGGCAAGTATTGCTTTCTAATGCCAAAGGTAAATATTGCCTTGCCAGCTTTTGTATTGCAGAAGACAATTTGAAGTCATGGAGTAAAGTAAGAATCCATTCAGCTTTCAGGTGACAGGAGAGGTGAACATAAGTCAATTTGCTATATTTACAAGATTACCAAGTCTTTACTCTCAATATGGGCAGGACAAGAAGAATGAGATGTGAGGTTCCAGTCTCTAATTATTATCAGTTTTCATTTTCTGAACTAAGATAAATGCATGGCTTAGGAATGCCTTAGGGGAATCAAAAGACGCATACTGTGAAATTTCTTAAGATTTGAAGCTACCTGAGAGCAGAGAGTGAATCTCTATACCCCCAGTGCCTATCTTAATATATGGCAAATAGGCACTCAATAAATGTTTAAACTACATAATTAAGACAATTAGTAAATGTTAAGATAGTAATATATTGAACAGAGTTTAGAGAAATAGCCTGTATGTTATTTCCACACTTTGCTTTCTTATCAACTTCTAACTCCTCTTTCAAAATTTAGCTCAAGTGTTATTTTCTCCCCATAGCTTCTCCTTTTGCCTAAGTAGTATATCATTATGCCCTCAGTGGTCCCACAGACTTAAGTGTATACCTCACTAAACTCTCTCACATTTCTCATTCCTCTAATTGTGAGATCTTCTGGGGAAGAAATGTTTCTTATTATATGTAATACAGTTCCTGAGGCTTAGCAGATGCTCATAAATGTTTGATGAATCAATGAATACATAACTGCACAGACCAGATCTTGAGGCCCAAACCCATTTCCACACATAAAGAAGATGAAACCTCCATTATTATTACATTTACATTTATTTAATTACTAAATGTTTACTGAATATTTGTTATGTACTATGTACCAGACAAAATGGGCATATCATTTTGAAAAAAAAAAGAGATAAAACTTACATCTTACATGTCAGATGAAACTTATGTTTATTGATTTAATTGTTGAATATTTCTTGAATTACTGAATATTTATTATATGCCAGGCAGAAAGGATAGAAACAAATCATCTTTCCAGTGTTAGTTTGAACTCTTTCAGGAATGCTCAAATCCTCATCATAAAAATCCTTTCTGCTGAGTTAGCATCTTTTGGTTAATCTTTATTCACAGTTTTCTCAAGTGACTTTTCAAACACTGCATGATCGTGTAGTCCATTAAATATTCCAAATGCTGTATGAAAGACTAGAGGAACTGCCATTGCTTTTACCTCTGTCTGACAGAGTAGCATCCAATGGAGTAAAACCCTTCCTTTCTGTGGCAATGGGACAGTATGATACCTAAAAAGTAGAAAGAGTTAGTCACTTTTCCTGGATATTATTTTATCATAAGTTTGTTATTTCTTCTCTGCGAATAAACTCCACCCTAGGTCTATCATGTAGATAGCAAAAAAGTTAAAAGTTGGCTATTTGAAATACCAAACTACTAGATTAAAACGTATCATTGAGAGCTAAAGAATAAGGAAAGTTTGCTAAACTTCAAAATAAAATTAAAGGAAGGGAAAAAGAAAGGAAAAAAAGAAATAACAGATTTACCTGACTGCCAGACGTCCATTTTTGGAAAAAGCCAAACCACTGGGATATAAAACACCACATACTATGGCAATCAGTGAACTTCTAAGAACACAATTTTCTTTGCTTATATTATCTGGAAAACAAAAATAAATTCAGTCTCCCTTTAAAACTTGGGATAAGAGCTTTAAGATAGTGTTTTATCTCATAGAATAGTTATCTGCAGTGTGTCCAACCACAATGAAACTGTAGGTAGGAATATTAGAAGTACAAAGTTTATGGCACATAACAGACTAAATGCATCACATTTAAAAAATGGTCTCATATTTTAGCAGATTGAGAATTACCTTTTACTTACATGGTTATTATAGAAGCAATTTCATAATGAAAGAATAGTAAACTAGCAAATCGGACATCTGGATTCTAAGTGAATACATTTTTATTCTACTATGTGTCAGGTACGTGCTAGATGCTAGGGAAATAGTCATGCATAAAAGAGACTTGATTTCTGACCTTCTGGACAGTCTACAAGGAAGAAAGACATTAGACAAATATTTAAATAATTCTAAGTGGGACAATGTTTTGAAGGTAAATATATGAAGATATCTAGAAACCTATGCTACCACAATGGAGTCAGAGATTTACCTGGGGAAAGGATATTTAAACACAGACTTGAAGAATAAACAAGGGCTAAAGGCTCCATCAATTATTAGTTGTGGAACTCAAGGTAAAGAGGCTGGAAATAACATTTGAAGCCCACAAAATAACAGATACCGTGTTAACCATTTAACATACAGTATCTTTTAATTCTCACAACAATCCTGTGAGGTAAATACTATTAGTACTGATTCATAAATGAGAGAATGGAAGCTCCTAGATGCAATGACTTGCCGAATATCACAAAGTAGGAGGTAAGGTCTGAAATTATGTGTATTGGCTCAGTGCCTGTAGCTCAGCAGCTAGGGTGCCAGCCACATACACTGGAGCTGGTGGGTTAGAACCTGGCCCAGGCCTGCCAAACAACTACAACCCACCCCCTCCAAAATAGCCAGGCATTGTGGCGGGCTCTTGTGGTCCCAGCTGAGGCAAGAGAATCACTTAAAAGCCCAAGAATTTGAGGTTGCTGTGAGCGGTGACACACAGCACTCTACCGAGGGCGACATACTGACGCTTTGTCTCAAAAAAAAAAAGAATAAATGAAATTATGTGTATTATATGATATTCTAAAGTCTATTCTTTGTCTAGTATATTGTTTCCTATGCACTTGAACATGCCTCTGAGTTGCTTATCTGTAAAAAAGAAACACTGCTATTTAGTTTACCTAATTGGGAGGATTGTTGTGGGATCAATAGGACAATACATGTGAAGATACTTTGTAAGTAAGTGGTGCAGCAATATAGAAATGTAAGGGATTATTATTAGCAGTAGCAATAGTGTATGTTAATTACTATCTTTATTTAGACATAACTACATTACACATTTGTGAATTTAAATTTACCTGAATATAAAGGGTCAGTTACAAAGAGTTTGTAAGCAACTATAGTAGACAAAAATGGAAGCGTCATCAATGATGCATATGTTTTCAAAGCACCATGTTTAACTTTAAAGCAGTGTCTAAAAATAAAATTTGCCAGTATTCCAGATAACCCAGCTGTTGTTCCAAAGAGCACTGTTCCCATTCCATTCAATGTCCTAATAGAAAAAACAAGAGAAAAGTTAAGTTCAACATAATACTTTCATTCTTGGGATGCCATGCTGTTTTCCGCTTTTTTATCTCTTTTCCCCCCTCCCTTAGTTTACCTTCTCTCACTTTCTGTTTCCTGTTTTCTTTCCTTCTCATCTCTTCCCTCCACTCTCTTCCCTCTCTCTAATATTTCTGGAACATTTACTATGTGCAAGTATTTTCTAAGTGCTGAAGATGGAACAGTAAACAAAGCAAAAGAAAAGAAAAAACAATGCCCATTCCTCATGGAACTTGCATTCTAATGGGACGAGACGATTCTCTTTATGAGAAGACTTAGAGTGATTCTAAAATAGAGCTCCTTTAAAGAATTTTGGCCACAAATAAATATAAATATATTCCAATGTAGCCAAATTTGGTGAACTACCTAAATCCGAGACTTTCCTGCTACGAAAAATTAATTTGCTTAAGGTCATCTAGAAAGGCTGTTTACATTTGGTTAGGTCTTCTAGAAAATAACTGTTTCTTTTTTTTTCTTTTGGCCGGGGCCAGGTATGATCCACCACCTCTGGTATATGGGGCTGGCACTCTACTCCATGAGCCACAGGCGCAGCCCAAAAATAACTATTTCTTAATTAGCCCAGATACATTCAAAATAATTTCTCTAGGATTTATAAAACCTCATCCAAAGAGATCTAGATATCTTATTCTGACCCATACCTAAATCCAGAAACTTCTAAGGTTTAAGATCATCTGTCCTCTGATTTTTAAGCTTTATTCATTTAAAAGTCAAAATGATAATGTCAGACTGTATATGCTACATGAAATCTGCATTTGCTTTTGTTGTAGTAAGAATAATGGCTGTGATAATCAATCCTAAAGTGATGAATTAGAATTGCTTCTCAGTTAAGTATAAATAGCCCCTCCAGTGCTTTTCTCCTAATTACTAAATAAAATATATTTATCATATATTTGATATCATATATATCAAAATGTATCAGCAATAATTTTTTTTTTTTTTGAGACAGAGTCTCACTTTGTCACCCCTGGTTGAGTGCCATGGTGTCATAGCTCACAGCAACCTCAAACTCCTGGGCTCAAGTGATCCTCTTGCCTTTAGCTTCCCAAGTAGCTGGGACTATAGGTCCCTGTCATGATGCCTGGCTAATTTTTCTATTTGTAGTAGAGACGAGGTCTCACTCTTGCTCAGGCTGGTGTTGACTTGAGTTTAGGCGATCTACCCACTTTGGCCTCTCAGAGTTCTAGGATTATAGGTGTGAGCCATTACAAGCCCAATTTTGGACATTTTTTAAAGAAGTAAAAGAAATTATACATAATCCCAAATAGCCTAACAAGCCACTATTTTCATTTGTTCATGTTTCCCTCCAGTTCTCTTCAATAAGTTTCCTTCATAACCAACTCAATCACGTTAATCAGATCTTAGATACTCCTTAGAAAAAATAGTAATACGAAAGATTTGCATATAGTTACTGAATTTCAGATTGGATGTATCTCTTACATTTCTTTTCTAAGATGTTCAAATTTTTTTTCTATGATCTCAATGACCATTGGTCTTCTGAATTTTGTATCTCCTAGAGTAGGACCAGGCTGACCATGAACAGATGCTGCCATCTTGATGTCCTGGAAAACACAAAATTCCAAAGCCATAATAACTAATGATATTAGATATTAATATTAAATAGGATCTTATAAATTCTAAGATTCAGATTAAAAAAATTTATAGTATAGTAATGTGTCAGGCCCTATATCATCTGGACTATATAAATTATACATCTAGTTCCCTATTAGCATCTGAAGTGAAAAGCAGGGACTTTGCCAGAAATAGTTATGTGGTATACATGACAACTGACAACGTCAATGGACCATAACGGATTACCCAGTTGGCTAGTAGTATCTTAACAGAAACTAATGAGATTTAAAAACAACCAAAAAACTGCAACCTCTGACAAGATACTTTCTGAATTGTTTGCTCTGGGTAAGACTCTCAGGTCTCTGCAGAAAGTCTTAATAACATGTGTTACATTTTTTGCCACTCTGGCATTGTGGGGATTAAGAGTTGTGTTTAATTTCATTTAAACAAGGAAATATGGACATTTCTTGCCAATCCAAATTGTGGTTGCAAATGTTTACTACAATAGTAAGTAGAAGGGCTATTAATGCAAAATTCAGGTTTTCTTCCAGATTAGCCTAACCAAAAAAAAAAATAGATGGCTCTTCACAAATTTACACCACTTTCTGTTTTAATATTTATAGTTAAGGACAAATATTAAATCTCAAATTTAAAGAGTTCTAGCCAAAGAATTAGAGTGGACTAAGCATAATGAACACAAAGGATACTTCATAAAACAGTGGTTCTCAACCTTAAGTGTGCACAAGAATTGCATGGAGTATTTGTTTGAAATGCAGTCTCTTGAACTCCCTCCAGAGTATTAGGATTCAACCGAGGTAGAGTGAGGCCTATAGTACCAAGTGCTTCTGATGCTGTAGTCAATGGACACATAACATGCTGAGTATCACTGCATTACTCATTTGGCCATAGCATCAACATCCAGAAGGTATGGGCTTCTTTGTACAATCTTATGGTGTTACATAATGAGTAATAAAGGAAGTGTTTCTTTCCCTGGACCATTCATTTCAGAACTGCTTTCTCTTTAAAGTATCTGAAGAGAATGGGGTGGGGGATCTCTACAAATTGCAATTTTTAGGAACTAGACTTAAATCTAAGTTTTTTACACCTAACCTCTGTACAGGGAAAAGAATAATGATTACAGGACTTTAAATACTGAAACACTGAAAACAGGACAGCAAACATTTACTGACTGCTGGCCCTAAACACTGCAAGGCACTGTCAAAAGAATGGCCTGCTTTCATTTTAAGTTTAAAATATACAGATTTTGCTATAACACCTTTTTCTTTTCTTTTTATAAATATTTTTACCAGGGAAGAGCATGATTGCGGTTCTCCATTTTCACAAATTATGGGGTTGAGTTTCCCACATTTGGAGAAATTGCAAGAGTCAGCCTATCTGTGGTGGAATGGATAAGCCTTGCCATGGGAAAACCATCTTCTTGATCATGGTATCTCCCCTCAGCTTTTGATAAGTATTACCAACATTTTACCTGAAAATTAAGCCAAGGCCACTCAACTGGTCACCACGCTTAAGTCAGTTACAGAGCTTTTAGGTTTATAGTCTGCAAAGCCTTTATATTTATTATTTCATCAGACCTTGAGAATTTTATTCAACATTCACTCATCATTTATGGAGCACCTGGCATATGCAGGCCCCCTGGGGAATTAAGATAAAAGTCAGTGTCCTCAGGAACCCCCAAACTAGCAGAAGGTCAGGAAAAAAAAAAAAACAAAAACAAAAACAAAAAACCCAAAACCATGGAATTTAAATGCAGAATGAGGATGTCAAAAAATAAATGAATAAATAAATAAATAATAAAAACCCTCAACAACTTACAGGAAAATTTATTAGGATGTGTGGGTAGGCTTCCCGGTGGAAGTGCCATTTAAACCAATCACCTGAGAAGAAACTGGGAGGGGAAGTTGGGCGGGACAGGCGCAGGGATATCTAAGTTGAAGAAAAGGCCTGCGCAAAGACCCGGGGACAAGAAAAAACAAGTTGCGTATACTAAGGACTAGATTCTAGATCGTCTATTGATCCTTTCTGTTTTCTGTTGCAATTGGGGACTTTCAACTGTGCCTTGCACAGACTTGGGAGCAGTACTCTTTCAGCTTTCCAATCCCCTTTACGTGAATCATCTTAGAAAAGTCTGTTAATAGTTTGAGGCTGCAGAAATCATGGCCCACAGCACCTCGGTTTTCCACTTACCTTGGGCGTTTTCCCAGCTTCCAGTGATAGCACACCTGCATCTTTCGGGTCAGTGTCAGCCTCACGCCCGAGAGCCGCCATTTTGGTGCCTCACGTGACTTGCAGGTGGGCGGGGACCCAGAACCCCCTGGGCGGGAAGTGGGGCTGTCCTACGGCTCACACCTCCAGCGGGCAGCCCAGACCCTCCCCCACTCAGTCAAACGCCGCGCCCTCCATCCGGGCTGTGATTGGACGTGATGTCCCGAAATTACGGCCACTCATTGGCTTCGATTAGGTCCAGCCGCCTGTGGACCCGCCCCCACGCTCATTATTTCCTCCCCCTGCTATTTGTCTGCCTTGCTCCCTCTTCTCCTCGGGTCCTGAGGGGAATATGGGGCGACCGGAGCGTAGGAATGTTGCTGCGCGCTTGCCTCTCCTTAGGGCAGTTTCATTAGCTGGCGACTAGCTACGCGCCCCTTTCACTCCCGCGTAGAGCGTACCCCTTCGACCTGGCCCGTGTGTTTGTGTTAAGGCTCCGCTGCTGAGCACCCTCTGCTCAGAGCCCCCAGTCGGCCGCCCAGCGCTGTCAGAGCGGCCCTGACTGGCCTCCTCCCCTCGCAGCTGTCTGACTCCCTCCACTCTTTAGTCCCCTCAGATCTCGTCCTTTCGCCCCGCTTGGAAAGCGACCTGAGAGAAATTTGCGCCTTATCCCCCTAGAAGACCCACTTCACTTGTCAGCCTGTGTCAGATTTTGTGCACGTTAAAAAACCAAGCAGTATCTCCCAGACCGTCAACCCCCGACCCTCCAGTCTCCATGTCTTAGAGAAGCCAAATTCGAGAGTTATATAATTTCTTGTGCTGCTGTTTCTCCTGCCTGAGGAAACATTTCATCGCGTGGAGGGTGCAGGACATTTCAGTGCTCTTCTATAAAAGAACGGGTTGTGGGCAGGGGTGGCCAGCGGTGGCAGAGAAATGTCTTGTCTTTTCTGCAAAAGGAAGGTGGGTAGTTTGAAGAGAGCTTGAAAGAAAAGGTGGATGTGAAAGCCAAGTAGCTGCCACTGTCTCATTTAGAAAATCGCGGACCGTTTGCACAGCTTATGCTTACATGTCTAATACTACTACAGCGTCTCTGAAAACACCTTTGGGGGAAGGTTTGGCTTCTCCTCTCCAACAGTCTCTGTGGTTTTCCTCGCCGGATAGGGATCTGCTTGGATGCGAAGACATGGCATGATGTGAATGACTCCAGTGTGAAGAAATCTGCTTCGCCAACTCATCCTGCATCAAGTGCCCATTGAGTCGCACTGTCACTTTAATGTCTCCATGCCAAGGGATTGCTTTCCTTTTTTCCAATCCTCTCGATTAATACATGGGAGGATCAGAATAAGAGGGGCATTAAGGATCAAGCCTGGGGGGCTTGGAGAGCACAGAAGAAAAAAATGAAAGTGACAGCAAGCTGGCTCCTGTCGTGCTGAGGGGGTGAGATCCGGAACTTCTGATCCAGTAAATAGAAGGGGGCTGTGTTCTGCCCCAGAAAACTGTTGAAACTCACCCACCTTTTTACAGATCAGAGTGAAAGAGGTTTTTAACAGTGTTTTTTTGGGGGGGAGGGATTAAATTTTTCTCTAAAGAATTAAGGACCTTTATCATTATCCAGTTTTTCTTTAAATTTGGTCATGTATAAAGTAATGAGAAAGCTGTCTAAATTTGGTTTGTGCCTTCATTGAGTTAGTCATTGAACTTCCAAAAATGTTGCTGCCAAAAGAGGAGTTTTAATAACGTTCTCTATGCTTGCAATAATTTTCTCAGCTTTTTAAAACAGTATAATTATTTTATAAAAATTGCAAAACTTGAAAAACTCAAAAGTTACTTTTCTCTAAACTCTGTGGGCAGTGAAAAAAAGTTTAGTTGTGGGAAAAATACATCATTATTTTCTTTATCTGAAATAGAAGACTCAGCCTGGATTTCAAAACTGAACAGTGAAGTGATTTGCAACAGTTACCTGGCTTTTGGCCTCAATCCAGCTGGATGAAGGTGAGACCTGAAAAGAGATCTTGAATCCTGTAGCAGTGGAAAGACCCAAGAATGCCAATCAAGAAGAAAGGTGGGCTATGAGGTTCCTATATGTTTCTCCTTTTTCTTGGTTCTATTATTTGTAATTTAAATTGTATTCTATTTGAGAGTAGAATTTTGCTTCACTTTGGGGGAAATATTTATTATAATAATATCATTTCAGTGGTACATCATTCATTAATATTTTGCAAAAGTCAAATAGACTATAATATTTAACTATAGACATTTGTGATTTCATAAATTAGGTTGTTTATATCATTATTTGTAATAAGAATAGAGTACCACTGATTTGGGATTTTCTTTAGCTTGTTTTCTTGGCTTGTAAAGTTACTTTTAAGCAATCTTTAAAAAAGGAAACTTGGACAATGGAGTTCTTCCCCATGGACTTAACATTTATCAAGCTAATTATATTTTAGTAAAGGATAATAATGCAATTTAGTTTCCACTGAACAAAATCATAGATTTATAGTTTATCCTTTGATTAAAAACGGATTTCATATTTGGATTTATTCTTGTGTAAATCTTCACTTTTCTGATAAAACATAAAATTGACAACTATTACGCTTTTCCAGATTTATACACTATCCAATAACATGATTGGCAACTTCCCAAATGAGGCAAACACCTGCTTTTATCTTCCCAGTTTTTAGTATTGGAATTGGTCAAGATCCAGTGTGTTCCTGAAACACAGTGATGGGTCATTCTTTGGGGATTCAATTTACTCTAGATCTACCCTAGGTTAACTTTGCTCCAGAATATCCTGATGAAGCCAGTTTGGTGTTTTTTATTTATTTATTTAATTTTTTTTGACATGACGTAGAAGATGAGATAAACTATTAAAAGTTTCTGAAGCTTAGAATTAAAATTTATACAATCACTCTGTAACTCTACTGGACTAACATATATTCAAATATTGTTTAGTTTGGTAAACTGCTAAAATCTGCTACTAAAGTTTTGAGTAAACTATAGATTAAAGTTCAACCTGGCTCTGCATGATGTTTAATCCTTCTACCTATAGATTTGGAAGATGCACTGAGAAAATTATAATCACTGACATGCTTTACCCAAGCGGATATCTATGGAGATATGCTATATAAAACCTTTGAAACACCTACAGCTGTGCTTTTTGCGTACTGGGATTTAAGACTGGGATTGTTTCTTTCCCCTCCTGTTTCTTATAATACCACTGAGAGAAGTAAACTTTCTATGATATTTTGGAGCCACTCTTATCCAGATCTGACACAACTGGTTTATTAAGAACAAGAATGACTTGAGGAAGATAGCCAATAAACGATGTGGCTTTCTGACTTATTTAACTCTATGCGTGTTTTTATTCTCTCTGCTATTTCTCTAGGGAGTTCCTATTGAGCTGTCTTATTTTAGACTAATAATTGAATTAAATAGTGTGTGTGTGTGAGAGAGAGAGTGAAAGAGAGAAAAGAAGTGAGAGGGAGAGAGAATGGGAGAGAGAAGGAAGAGAGAGGGGAAGATAGAGAAAGAAAGAAAGAAAAATATATGTGGTAAGGAAGAGGAAGAAGCGCAATTGATGTTGTAGGTATAACTTAGCAGGGTGGACTTAAGATTTCTAAGCCTAATAGACAGAGTTTCTTAAAAGTTTTACCTTTAAAGAACTGTTGCAGAAATTACTGATACATTATTGAAAATTATGATACTTTATAAGAAAGGAGCAGAGAGACTTCCTCACTTTCCTGCTTCACATTTTCTTCTTCTCACTCCCTCCTTCTCTTTATTCCTTTTTAAACAATGAATTGATGTAATGGATCAAAGTTTTAAAGGAATCAATAAGTTCTCATTAGCAGAATAAGTATACATTTGTATGATACATTTGTATGCATTATGTAATTTTCCTTATAAACTGATCTACTTAGAGAAACAATTTTTCTTGCTTTTAAATCTCTTAAAACTGTTAGTATTAAGATATGTATTTTTGGATGTTATAGACAACTAGCCAAACAAGTTATTATATGTGCATTTTGTTTTTAATTGGCTAAGTATACTATTTCTACTTTTTATATAATATAAGGAAAATATTTTAAAATTTAACATAGATTTACTCTGCAGGGAGCACTGTCCATCATCTTGAATCTTTTTCTCTCTTCATTGTTACATAGGTACGTATGAGAGATATGAAGAAAGAGCTGGACTTATAGTGATTTTAAACAATAATTATCCTTGTTGAGCCAAGTGTTTATTCATTCTTGAATTTATTCTTATTAAAATATGAAATTTTCATAAGACATTTTTTTTTTTTTTTGAGACAGAGCCTCAAGGTGTCACCCTGGATAAAGTGCTGTGACATCACTGCTCACAGCAACCTCCAATTCCTGGGCTCAAACAAGTCTCCTGCCTCTGCCTCCCAAGTAGCTAGGACTACAGGCACCTGTCACAAAGCCCAGCCAGTTTTTGGTTGCGGCCATCATTGTTGTTTGGCGAGCTGGGCTGGATTTGAACCTGCCAGCTCAGGTGTACGTGGCTGGCACCTTAGCCCGTTGAGCCACAGGCACCGAGCCCTCATAAGACATTTTTTTGGGTATTTATTAGCATATTGTTATCAAAGTAGGGAGAAGATTCTCTCATTGAATGTTATCATGCAATAATATCATGCATCTCCAGGGTGGAAGTGGGAATGGATGTGAACTCTCACTAAACCCATTTCTAGGTGCTATTCTTATCTGCTTTGGTTAAGCTGAAACTGCTGTATCTTAAACTCTCGTGTTCACTGCTCTTTTGCTTTATGATATTACTTCCTACCTCTCCCACTCCATTCTCTTCACATTTTTATAGATCTTAGTTTTAACAGAAGACTTCTGTTTCTCTGCTACAGATATTTTCCCCCAGCAGTTGTTTTTCATTTGGGATTCTCTCATCTGTAGTAGTTAACTTGATTTGCTGCCAAATGAGCTCTTAGGACAATCTTTGACATAGTTTAATTTGTGAAAATTTAGAACCAATCTAGGATAAGTTGTATTCTATGATATGATACAAGATTAGTGTGTTGTAAGGTCTATTTCAATGCCTTCTCAAATTGATCTGATATACTTTCATGTTGGGTTAATGTAAGAAATAAAAGTTAATGATAGTTGTGTTTCCCTTCCTGTGTTTAGCAGACAGTTGCCATTTTAAGGATAAAATGGCCTTCAAAATTTTTTAGTACATGGTGTTTCTTTTTTGAACAGTTTTTTGTTTTCCTAATAATTAAATATTTGAAAGATATTGATGCCTTTGATATTTTGAGAGAGATGCTTATTTTGTGTGTGTGTGTGTTTTTTTTTAAATTCTATTGATTATTTTCAGAGCTCCTTTTAAACCAGTGTAGAAATCTACCTGATCTTATTTATTTATAGGACACTGTTTCTTTTGAATTCATTTTTTACAACTATTCTCAGACATGTCATGGAAGATGTATAAACAGATTTTACTATGTGCTGATTTTACCATGCAATGAAAGTTAAATACTATATTTTTTAGTTATATGTTGTGACTTTGTATCTGTTAAAGGGACACTGAAGAATGTTGCATAATTAGAATTACAAGATATAACATTGCCATGTATCTCACGGGTATCCTTGATACTGAGATTATTGCTTACTGGGCTCACAGTCTAAATTATGTCATCACTTTTTGTTGACTGTACTTCATAGAAGTGTCATTTCTGTTTTTCTTTCTTCTCTCTGGGGAAAGGACCTTAGAACTGTTCTGTTTATTTCATTCTCATTTAAAGTTTTTTTTTCCATTATTTGTTTCCTGCACTTTGTGACTTAACTTTTTTGTAGTATCTCACTAATTTACATTTGACTCTCCTTATCTGTGTATGCTTTCTTTCCATCTGTAGCTTTCCTTAAATTCTTTTTTTTTGGAGACAGAGTCTCACTATGTTGCCCTCAATAGAGTGCCCTGGCATCATAGCTCACAGCAACCTCCAACTCCTGGGCTCAAGTGATCCTCTTGTCTCACCCTCTTGAGTAGCTGGGACTACAAGTGCCCACCACAATGCCCGGCTATTTTTAGAGATGGGGTCTTGCTCTTGCTCAGGCTAGTCTCGAACTCCTGAGCTCAGGCAGTCCATCCACCTAGGCCTCCCAGAGTCCTTGGATTACAGGCATGAGCCACCATGCCCAGCCTTTCCTTAAGTTCTTTAAATAATTTTTTCAGAATCAATAAAGAGGGAGTATGTATAGGCATACCTCAGAGATATTGTGGGTTTGGTTCCACACTACTGCAATGAAACAAATATTGCCATGATGTAAGTCATGCAAATGTTTTGGTTTCCTATTGAATATAAAAGTTATGTTTACATTGTACTGTGTCTCTATAGCTTGCAATAGCATTATGTCTAAAAAAGGTGAATTTCTTAAGGAACACCTTATTGCTAAAAAATACTAATAATCATCTGAGGCTTTGGCAAGTTATAATCTTTTTGTTGGTGAAGGTACTTGCCTCAGTGTTGATGGCTGCTAACTGATTAGGGTGATGGTTGCTGTTGAAGTGGCTGAGTCAATTTCTTAAAGTAAGACAACAATGAAATTTGCCACATCAATTGACTGTTCCTTTCGTGAAAGATTTCTTTGTAGCATATGATGCTGTCTGATTGCATTTTACCCACAGTAAAACTTCTTTCAAAATTGGGGTCAAGTCTCTCAAACCCTACTATTGGTTTATAAAATAAGTTTATGTCATATTCTAAATCCTTTGTTGTCACTTCAACAATGTTCACAGAATCTTCACCAGGAGTAGATTCCATCTCAAGAAACTACTTTCTTTGCTCATCTTTAAGAAGCAAGTCATACATTCAAATTGTATACTGAGATTATAGCAGTTCAGTCATGTCTACTTCTAATTGTAGTTTTCTTGCTTTTCCCATACCATCTGCAGTTAATTCTTCCCTGAAGACTTGAATCCTTAAAGTCATATGTGAGGATTGGAATCTAATTCTCCCAAACTCTTATTAATATTGATATTTTGACATTCTTCCATGAATCATGGGTGTTCTTGATGGCATCTAGGATGGTGAATTCTAGAAGGTTTCAATTTACTTTGCTCAGATCTATCAGAGTAATCACTGTCTATGGCATGATAGTTTTACAGATGTATTTCTTATGTAGTAAAACTTGAAAGTTGAAATTCCTTCCTGATCTGGGGGTTGCAGAATGGATGTTGTATTAGCAGGCATGAAAATAACATTAATATCTGTGTACATCTTCATCAGAGTTCTTGGGGGGTGACTAGGTATATTGTCAATGAGAAATAATATTTGGAAAGAAATCTTTTTTCCTGACCAGTAGTCCTCAACAATGGGTTTTAAATATTCAGTAAACCACATTAAAAACAGATGTGCTGTCATCCAAGCTTTGTTGTTCCACTTAGAGTAGACTTAGCATAATTCTTAAGGGCTTTAGGATTTTTGGAATGGCAAATGAGAATTGGCTACAACATAAAGTTACTAGCTACATTAGCCTCGAAGAAGAGAGCATCCTTGAAGCTTTGAAACCAGGCATTGACTTTTCTTCTGTAGGTACGAAAGTCCTAGTTGATGTCTTATTCTAATATAATCCTTTTTAAATTGAAAATCTGTTGTTTAATATAGCCACCTTTATCAATTGTCTTAGCTGGATCTTGTGCATAACTTGCAGCAGCTTCTACATCAGTATTTGGTGCTTCACTTTGCACTTTCATGTTACGGAGATAGCTTCCTTCCTTAAACCTCATGAACTTCTGCTAGCTTCCAACTTTTCTTCTAAAGCTTTCTCATCTCTCTCCACATACATAGACGTGAAGAGCATTATGGCTTTCCTCTGGATTAGGCTTTGGCTTAAGGGAATGTTATGGCTAGTTTGATCTTTGATCCATTAAAACTTTCTCCATATCAGCAATAAGACTGTTTTGCTTTCTTAACATTCATGTGTTCTCTGGATTATCTCTTTTAATTTCCTTCAAGAATTTTTCTTTTGCAGTCACAAGTTGCCAAACTGGTGTAAGAAACCTAGCTTTAAGACCATGTAGGCTTTCAATGTGCCTTCTTAAGCTTATTCATTTCCAGCTTTTGAGAGTGAGAAATATGTGACTCTTTCTTTCACTTGAGCACTTAGAAGGCATTGTAGAGTTACTAACTGGCCCAATTTCAATCTTGTTTTTCAGGGAATGGGGGGCTCAAAGAGAGGGAGAGAAATGGAGGAATGGCTGGTCAGTGGAGCAGTCAGAACACACACAACATTTATCAATAAAGTTTACCTTCTTAGGTGTGCTTTGTGGCACCTCAAAACAATTATAATAGCAACATCAAAGTTCACTGGTCAGAGATCATTATAACACATAAAATAATTGAAAAGTTTGAAATATTGAGAGAATTACCAAAATGTGACACAAAGACATGAAGTGGGCATGTGCTCTTGGAAAAATGGTGCCAGCAGACACCATTTGTGCAGGGTTGTCACAATCCTTCAATTTGTGGAAAAATGCAATATTTGCAAAGTGCAATAAAGCAAAGCACAGTAACATGAAGTATGCTGGCAGGTGAATTTTTTGAGCATACCTATGTGTTGATTTTATTCTTTTTGCATACATCTTATCAAATTTGTGTTTGATCTTTCATGTTTTGCCATGCCAGTACTATAACCAGATGCTTTTTCATGTCACAAAACTTCATGTTTGTTTTTCCCCCAAAGCCAGTTAAACTCAAAATAGGAAAGCTAAATTTTCCTTTGGGTGGGATGGGAAAAAACTATTTCAGCTTTTGTAATTTATGTAAGTCAAATAAAATAGATAATTTACTATAGAATTATTTAGAGTTAAAATTCTTCATAAAGATCATCTGGACCTTGAGAAGCTTGAGGAGGTTATTGGAAATTTGCAGCCACAGACTTTTGATGTTGGAAAATATTCATTAATCTAGGGGTCATAAAGAGAGAGCATGAGAAATAGAATACTTTTTGTGTTCACCTACTGGTTAGCAAACAATAGGCATAGACATAAAAATGATGTTAACTGATTTTATTTAATATATCCTGTATGTTGGGAAAGTGTGCAAATCATATGCTAATAATTTTATACTATAAAATGAATGAACTGCTAGGTTTTTGGAGAACTGCTCAAGAGTTTCATTTATAATAGAATATTTGATCTCTCCTTTAGGTTTATTGGTTACCTTTTTGGGTAGAAGAATCTAATCAGTGAGATTACACAAGACTTTGGATTTTGAAAATGTTAGATTAAAGCAGTCAGTTAATTCATGCCTTTGTCAAGAAACAAATATCTTACTACTCTATAATAATATATTCATTAAACTATAAGAATATGAGTTCTAACTATACTCTATATGTTTATTTCTTAATTCTTACTGTTATGTCCGTGATTATCAACTGTTTTTTAGTATAAGGCTGATATGTATAATGTCATTTTTTTTTAATTGGAAAAGGAGCCTGTTCTGCATTAATAATTCCTTCTAAGGAATTTGTAGCAGTCAAGACATGAGGATTTCTGTATCCTCAATGTAGGTTGCTTTGTCAGCAATGGATCATGAGTTTTACCCAGTCTGGTGTCTAGTCAGTCATTCTGAATTCCTATTAGTAAGCTTTCTGCATGGGTTCAATTTTTTGTACATTTCTCAAAGCTATTTCAAGAATTATGTCCAAATCATTTTTATTATGAAATGATTTTCCTGACCCCATTTATTTTAGGATTTAGGATCAAGAGGAATGATGTGTTATAAAGTAGAAAATCCTATGAAAATGAATTATTATAATTAAACATTCAAAGATCATGGGTAAGATTTTGTATCCTCTTTCTTCTGATGACACTAATGTGCTAGATAGTGAGGCCTTGGCCTATAAATTTAGATATGTAAGAAATAGCCATCTGTTTTCTGTAAATCAACTTTATTTTTGACTCTTAGTCCTTGAGTAGTTGACAAAGATAAAGACAATCTTTTTTGAGGTTTTCCTCACTTCCCTATTCTTCCCTGACAGGATTCCATCTGGACTGTAGGTAGGTAGACTCTGCTTATTGCTCATTTATATAGAATAGCTTACCTCTTGAGATATGAGTTGTGTCTAAATGGTTCTTTCTGGTGAGAGATTTGCTACTTTTAAGGCATGAATTTTCTTTTTTATTATAATTTCTGTGTTTCTGTTTGCTTAGATGCATTATGATGCCATTTCTCTCTGGGGTATTGCTGCCTTCCAGGTAACGCTGCTTATAAGCAGATCCTAGATCCCTGCTGCCTTGAGATCCAAACACTTCTCTGTTTTCTCAGCTGGGAAAGTCTCTAGAATGGAGGAAGGCTAGGATAAGTGTCTCTCTATCTATACCTGAGAATGTCTCTTTCATCCCTGTGACAAATTCTTCTTTTATTTTGAGGGTTTAGGGTTTTGAAAAACATACTAGAATTCCTTTTTTTTTTTTTGAGACAGAGCCTCAAGCTGTCTCCCTGGATAGAGCCATGGCATCACAGCTCACACTAACCTCTAACTCCTGGGCTCAAGCGAGTCTCTTGCCTCAGCCTCCCAAGTAGCTGGGACTATAGGCGCCCACCACAACGCCTGGCTATTTTTTGGTTGCAGCCATCATTGTTGTTTGGCGGGCTGGGCTGGATCTGAACCCGCCAGCTCAGGTGTACGTGGCTGGCGCCTTAGCCTGTTGAGCCACAGGCGCCGAGCCTCCTTTTTTTTTTTTGAAACAGCGTTTCACTTTGTTGCCCTCAATAGAGTCCGGTGACATCATAGCTCACAGCAACCTCAAATTCCTGGGCTCATGCAATTCTCTTGCCTCAGCCTCCCGAGTAGGTTGGACTATAGTCACCTGCCACAACACTTGGCTATTTTTAGAGACGTGATCTTGCTCTTGCTCAGGCTGGTCTCGAACCTGTGAGCTGGCAATCCACCTACCTCAGCCTCCCAGAGTGCTAGGGTTACAGGCATGAGCCACCGTGCCTGGCCATACTGGAATTACTTAAAAATCCTTTCTGTTTTCTGTCCTGACACACACCTCTCTTAGAAAATAAAGTACAGAACTGTTTATCAGCGTGCATGAGAAGAAAGAGGAGAATATTTAGTGAGAGAAAAAAAATAATAATCTCAAAGTGCCAATCTTCCACATATACAATAGAGTTTATATGCCTTCTGGTGATGATGCCACCAGGGGACTTTGTGGAAAACAAGTAATCCTTATGAACTTCAGTTTCATTTATTAAGAGGAATTTAATACCTTTTTTTCCTTACTATATGTTGTTTCTTTTTCTCATTAAATAAGACAATGCATATGAACTTACTTTTACAAAGTTAGTGATAGAATTAGAGCCAAAAGCTCATCCAGTGAATGTTTTTTTCACTGTATGAGTGTGTTATTCTGTGAGCAAATCATCATGCAGTGGAGAGCCCAGGGTTGGAATCCGAGCAATACCATTAGCTGGCTAAGATATTTAAAGATAATCAACAGATTGCCCTTCAAATTCCTCATCTTAAAACATGATTATACTGATAATACTTCTCAGGGGATTATTGTGAGGATCAAATCAAGATACCTAGTCTATGTAAAAATTGATTTGTAAATAGGAAAGTGCTACACAAATGCTTATCATCAGAGTAATGGTGTGGTTGTTTTTTTTTTTTTCCCCAAGAGGAACAAAAGTTGTGCTCAAAATTGGTCTCCTTTGATCATTGGTTTTGATTTGGCTTCCTAGTTAGCTTTTGGAGCAAACTTGCCCAGATATGGCAATTACACATCCAGTGACAGAAAGGAAATACTATGTTGTGCTTTTTTCTTTTTTCCCACAGGTTGTAACATTTCTTATGAGTATTATTTCTCTTGTAAATATGCTAATGTAATTTTAAACTATCTAATATACAAACAATGATTGTAGTCTTAAGGTTTGTTTTAAGTGTAGCCAGATATTTTCTCCATTACTTAAATTCCAAATTTTAGCTTGTTTATCTAGTTTGTTACACTGGAACAATACATATTTCAATATTTAGGTGAAGGTATAATTTACTATCTTCTTTTCTATTTATTTCTACTTAAGCTTGCACATTTCTCATACTTCTCAACAATTCTATAGAAAATTTTAAAGCATGGCTTGTCTGAAAGGATCAATATAAATCCACAAGTTTACACTAATATCTTCTCATTTTGAGAGAGGACATATCCTGATCAACAGGTGTTTGTTGAAGTATATTAAACATTTTTCTTAGGGACATAATGTGTAACTGCTAAGGACAATTATAGAAAAAATATGCTAAAAAGAAACACTGTGATCCTTTCCTACTAAGTCAAGTTCCAGTATGGCATAATACTTAAAAGAATAGGCTTTGGTGCCAGGTAGACTGGAGTTTGAATTCCAGCACTTACTATTGTAGAGCCTTGGGCAAATGTACATTACTTCGCAAAATTTAAAATATCCTCATTTGCAAATGTATGTGATAATATCTTTTAGGATTCTTGTGAAGAATAAATAAGATAAGAATGCTTAGCATTGCACAATAAATTTTAGCTAATATTGATAATAAAATGCCACCTTTGTTGTATCACCTAGAACTATAAGTTTTTTTTATTAAGTCATTTGTACATAGATCATACATACATTTATGCCATTATGGGATTTGATATGTTGATTATTTGTACAAATTGGAGTGCTTACATGCAACTAATCAACATAGCTTTCACCTCATTTACCCAATTACATCATTAAGACATTGGTGTTCTATACCTGGTAGATCTAACTTGTACTCACAATATGCTCCCTAGGTGTGGTCCCCCTACTAACCCTCCCTATATCAACCCACCCCCCTCCCTTTCCCTCTCCCTCCCCTTCCCTCCTTCATCCTAGGCTATAGTTGTGTTTCATTTTTCATATGCAAGTGTGAGTGATCATAAATTGGTTTCACAGTAGTACTGAGTACATTAGATATTTTTTTCCATTCCTGAATACTTTACTAAGAAGAATATTTTCCAGCTCCATCCATATAAACATAAAAGAGGTAAAGTCTCTGTTTTTTTTAATGCTGCATAGTATTCCATTGTATACATATACCACGATTTATTAATCCATTCATGGGTCAATGGGCACTTGGGCTTCTTCCATGACTTGGCCATTATGAATTGACCTGCTATGAACAATCTGTTGCAAATATCTTTATTGTCAAGTGATTTTTGGTCCTTTGGATATACACCTAGAAGAGGAATTGCAGGATCAAAGGGTAGGTCTACATTTAGCTCCCTGAGTGTTCTCCAAACTTCCTTCCTAAAGGGACATACTAGCTTGCATTCCCACCAGCAGTGCAGAAGTGTTCCCTTTTCTCCACATTCACGCTAACATCTGTAGTTTTGGTATTTTGTGATGTGGGTTACTCTTACTGGAGTTAGATGGTATCTCAGAGTAGTTTTGGTTTGCATTTTTGTGATGATTAAAGATGATGAGCATTTTTTCATGTGTCTGTAGACCATGCGCCTGTCTTCTTCAGAGAAGCTTCTGTTCATGTCTCTTGCCCACAATGAAATGGGATCACTTGTTTTTTTCTTAGTAATAAGTTTGATTTCTCTGTGGATTCTGTTTATTAGACCTTTGCCAGAAATATAACTTGCAAAAATCCTCTCCCATTCTGAGGATTGTCTATTTGCTTTACTTAGTGTGTTCTTGGCAGTGCAGAAGCTTTTTAATTTGATCAGATCCCAGTAGTGTATTTTTGATGTTGCTTCAATTGCCTGGGGTGTCCTCCTCATAAAGTATTCTCCTAGGCCAATTTTTTCAAGCATTTCTCTTGCACTCTCTCTAAGAATTTTTATAGTTTCATGTCTTAAGTTTAAGTCCTTTAACCAGTGAGAGTCAATTTTTGTTAGAGGAGAAACGTGTGGGTCCAGTTTCAGTTTTTTACAGGTCGCCAGCCAATTCACCCAACACCATTTATTGAATAGGGAATGGGCTATTTTTAATAGCCTTATCAAAAATCAAATGACGGTAAGTGTCTGGGTTCACCTCTTGGTCTTCAATTCTGTTCCATACATCTACCTCTCTATTTTTGCACCAGTACCATGCTGTTTTGATCACTATTGATTTATAGCAGGGGTCCTCAAACTATGGCCTGTTGGCCACATGCGGCCCACCAAGGACAATTATCCGGCCCGCTGGTGGTGTTTTTGCCACAGGTGCCTGTCCTGCATAGCAGCTGACTTGTCCCGGGCCAGAGTACGCATGTGTAGGATGTGTGCATCTCCTCCTTCTCTCTGTCTCTCCCTGGAAAATGTTTTTGCTGTCCTGTTTAGCAGCCAACTCCTACGGGCTGCAGTGCGCATGTATGGAACGTATGGTGCACTCTCTGACTCCCCTCCTTCTCTGTCTCTCGACTCCTCCTCTCAGTCTAGTGAGACTGAGACTCTTTTTTTTTTTGAGACTGAGACTCTTGATCTGAGGAGTCACGAGCTTGCCTGTTCAGAACCTGCTGCTGCCTGAGGACCAAGGTAAGAACAAGTTAGGAGGTCTATTTTTTTTTTTTTTATTTTGCAGTTAGTAGGCCCTTTTTTTTTTTTTTTTTTGAGACAGAGTCTCACTTTATTGTCCTCAGTAGAGTGCTGTGGCATCACACAGCTCATAGCAACCTTCAGCTCCTGGGCTTAGGTGATTCTCTTGTCTCAGCCTCCCAAGTAGCTGTGACTACAGGCACCTGCCACAATGCCTGGCTTTTTTTTGTTGCAGTTTGGCTGGGGCCAGGTTTGAACCTGCCAGTAAGGCCTTATTTGGGGTTTAGGGGGGGCCTTTCTTTTCTGAAGTTAGGAGGATTTCTTTTTTTTGAAGGTGGGGGGGCACCTTTTTTTTCATTTTAGATATTGTATTTGTATTTGTTCCATTTTTTTTTTTTTTTTTTTTGCAGTTTATGGCCGGGGCTGGGTTTGAACAGTATATGGTGCAGGCGCCCTACTCCTTTGAGTCACAGACACTGCCCCCATTTTTTTTTTTACTTCAAAATAAGATATGTCCAGTGTACATAGGAATTTGTTCATAGTTTTTTTTTTAAACTATAGTCCGGCCCTTAAACGGTCTGAGAAACAGTGAACTGGACCTCTGTTTAAAAAGTTTGAGGACCCCTGATTTATAGTATAGTCTGAAGTCTGGAGGTGTGATTCCTCCCTATTTGTTTTTATTTCTGAGTAATGTCTTAGCTATTCGAGGTTTTTTTGTTTCCATATAAAATGAAGTACTAATTTTTCCAGGTCTTTAAAGTATGACAGAGGTGCTTTAATAGGGATTGCATTAAATCTGTAGATTGCTTTAGGTAGTATAGACATTTTAACAATGTTGATTCTTCTCAGCCATGAGCATGGTATAGTTTTCCATTTGTTAACATCTCCAGCTATTTCTTTTCTCAGAGTTTCATAGTTCTTTTTACAGAGATCTTTCATGTCCTTAGTTAGATACACTCCCAGATATTTCATCTTCTTTGACGCTATCGTAAAGGGAATACAGTCCTTGATTGTTTTTTCCCCTTGACTATTGTTGGTATATAGAAAGGCTACAGATTTATTTTGCAGTTTTTGGCCCGGGTTGGGTTTGAACCCACCACATACGGCATATGGGGCTGACGGCCAACTCCTTTGAGCCACAGGCGCTGCCCCAAGGCTACAGATTTATGAGTGTTAATTTTGTATCCTGAGACGTTGCTATATTCCTTGATCACTTCTAGGAATTTTGTAGTTGATTCCCTGGGGTTTTCCAGATGTATAATCATATTGTCTGCGAAAAGTGAGAGTTTGATCTCCTCTGGTCCTATTTGGATCCCCTTGATTGCCTTCTCTTGCCTGATTGTGGTGGCTAAGACTTCCATTACAATGTTAAAAAGCAGTGGAGACAGTGGGCATCCTTGCCTGGTTCCTGATCTGAGTGGAAAT
>CAUYRH010118890.1:0-26192 GCA_963574655.1 Perodicticus potto
CCTGTGGTCCCAGCTACTTGGGAGGCTGAGGCAGGAGACTCGCTTGAGCCCAGGAATTAGAGGTTGCTGTGAGCTGTGATGCCAGGGCACTCTACCCAGGGTGACAGCTTGAGGCTCTGTCTCAAAAAAAAAAAAAAAAAAAAAAAGAGCAAATATTCAGTGTTCATAATGACTGTGCAACATATAAGTACCGTGAATAATGAGAATCAAAAAAAAAACACAAATAACACAATTTGTATAGCCAATAAAAAAAAAATGAGAATCAACTCTATATATATACACCTGCATTTATGTGACACATTGCTGTTGATTATGTACCAGCAATGTAGACCGTTGTTGAGATATATTGTTTGAGATACGCATTTTCAGTCACTTCAATGTTCACCCATATATTTGAATTTCATCAGCTCATTTTTTAAATCAGGGAGGGCCTCCAGGGCACACTCTAAACACACAGCTCTGGCCTCGGGCCAGCCGCAGGAGACTCACCTGCCAGGAGAGCGTGGATGTTCAGGCCTCTGTCCTGGTCCATCGGGCTGCACACGTCCATCATGTAGGCGTGGCTGGGGTTATCCGCCGAGTCGGCGCTGAAGTCCATCAGCACCACCCCACACACGGTCAGCAGGAGACCCCACTTGTGGTTGCCCGCCGTGTCAGCCAGGGCTACCCCGATGTCTCTGCCGTTCAGCAAGAGTGAGAGGCCTAGCAGCGCCCCTGGAGACAGAGAGACGAAATCACCCAGAGAAGACATAGCCCAGCTCTGCCCCCAGCAGTTTAAGTCTAAAATCTTTAGGACCCAGGAATTAAAAAAAAAATTAAACTTCAAGCCCAGCCCACTGGAAAAGTCGCCTGCAGATTCCTGGATCGGGGTTTTTATTTCATCAAGCGGAGCAGGAATGAGATGAACTTTGTTGGCTTATTTTTAAAACATGATCCAAATGCTATGTTTTCAGGCGGGAGGGCACTCCCGCGCCACACCATATGGCCTTGGGTAACTGCTTTGGTCAACACTTTTAGCTTTTCCTTTAATAAAAAGCAGTGAGGGCCTTTTTTTTTTTTTTTCTTTTCCTCCATTTTATTTCCATGCCAAAACAACAGACCTATAGCCAGGACAAGAATGAAAGGGCGTCTCCTTCCAAACCTTGAGGTACATCGGTCACTCCAAGCGCCCAGCAGAGGCTGCAGCAGGAATCCTGAAACAAAGTGGGCAGTGGTCACTGCTGAGTCCCGTGGCACAGGGACAATGACACTTGGCCTCCTCACCTCCCCCAAGTACCTGCATTTGAACATCCCCAATGCACCAGCAGAATGAGGTGCTAACATTCAGAGTCAGCACCAAACCCTCAGCTAGAGAATAAAAGACAAGCAGGGTCCAGGAGTCACTCCCCAGTCCCTTACCATTTTCAGCTTTGGACCCCATAAGGCACTAAGCAGCCGTGACTTTCCTTGGGAATCCAAGAAATTTGGGGAGCCGCCAGACCCAAATCACAACAGGTTTTCTTGGTTGGCTCCTCCTGTGATAGCTTGGTGAAGGTGGTGGCAATCCTTGGGGTTGGCTAAGCCCCCGCTCTACTGTCTGGGTTAGATACAGGGCCTTCCTGCGTGGGACACGACTGGCCCTCACTGGGCTTTCCTGTGGCCCCACGCTCAGGAGTTGAACTGAACTCCTGCTCTTCCTATCCCCTTAAGGCCCTTAAGCTGCTTCACTGAGGCTTCTGGAAACTTCTGGAGGCTTCCCGAGGCCGTCCAGCATGGGGGCTGAGTGGGGGCTCACCGAGGATGGGGCTGATGAACCACACCAGGCTGTAGAGCTGGTCGGGCAGACCCATCTGTAGGAGCACCGGGGTCACATAGGCGGTCTCCATGGCGTAGCTGAACTCGATGCCGAACAGAATGCAGCCGTTGAAGAGCAGCTCTCGGAAGGACCTCTGGGGGTGCAGGTCCCCAAAGTCCACCAGCTCAATTGGGCATGGGGTGTTGGGCGGTGGGGGTGGAGAGGGACGAATGTACTTCCTCCTCTTGGGGTGTCGTTTGAAGTTGTTGGCCCGGTGGCTGATGTGCTGAGTCACGGACCCCGAGTAGGCCAAGACCTGAGACCTCCAGAAGTCCTGCGGAGCCGTGCTGGGGAAGACAGCCTCTCCTGGAGGGGTGCTGCTCGCCGGGGGGATCATCCTAGATAGGGCTGCCGGGTGTCCCTGCGAGGAAAACCCGTCAGGGCCCACGGTTACTCTCACTGGGGACGCTCCATCATGAGAGCTAATTCTTCCAGATATCCCCCACACGCCTCCCCATCCACTCATCCTTTTCATATGGGAAGAGTCAAGTTCACAGTGGGGAACTTGAGACAGACACCGTCCCACCAAGTAGAGCCTGCTGCACGCAGACAATGTCACTGGGTCTCATTTTCCAATCCGTGCAGCACACCTGCCCAAAGGGACCAAAGCCATCAGCTCTCCCTGCCCAGAGAGGGGACCTGTAGTCCTACAGGGCCTTAGACTAGACCTCAAAGGGACTGTCCCCTAAACAGAGGCTCTCTCAGGTCACCCATGCAAAGAAGTGAAGGCAGCCCAGTGGCTACTCTGAGGCCCTGAAAGATGCTGGGCTATTTTGAGACCTGTGGCCCATTTCCATGACTAATTTTGCCCTTCTCTAAAAGTCCTAGGGGATCAGAGAGGTGGGGGGACGAGATATAAGACAAGGACCACCTGTGCGCACCGTGAGGGAACAGCCCCTTCTTCACAGTGTGGACAGTCACAATGACCCTCTTCCCCCCTTTTCCTGTATTTCCTCCTCCATGAGAGCCCAGGGAACTCTTCCCAGGAGCAGCTGAAAGGGTCTCACACAAGCTCTTTCCTTTCAGCATCAACTGGATGTGAGAATTTTCAGTCAAGTCTGGAAAATTGAGACCTTCACAGTGCTTGAAAATGCTCTTTAAAGAAATGAGCCCAACTCTCTGAACCCTGTGCTAGCACAGACAACATACAGGTTATAAATTAAAGTGGGGGGACAGAAAGAACCAGGCAAGGGTGAGAATTAGATCCCCCTCCACTCTTATTTTTGAGCAATTTCCACAGTGCCCGTGACCAAGGTAGGGAAGGAGCAAGTTTGAGGCTTTCACAGACCCCCCTCCGCTCCCCTCCTTCTCTGTCCTCTGCCCTGCCGGGGTTTGCAAGCTGTGCCATTTAGACACAACTGCTCCTGGGCATCCAACTGTTTTTCACTGCTTTGAAATTAATCTAGATTCTATTAAAGGAATTGATTCTAATATGTTGACTTCTGTGTTTTAGTCAATGTCCACTCTGTCACGCACAGGAAGACGAAGGCTCCTGAAGTCAGAGGGAAAGAGACAGATAGGAACACAACCCAGGGGAGGGCCTGCAGGGCCACCCTGACGCAGCCCGCATACCCGCCTTCCAGGAGAGCAAGTGATTACATTTCCTTTCAAGCCTTCTTGCCAGGGAGGCCCCCAAACTGGGACAACTTCCTAACATGGACTGTTTTCCTGGCAATGATGCTTGCCATTTACCAAAATAAGTATTACAAACCTTTCAAAATCAGTTTAAGCTTCAGATATTTCTGACATTAACTTAAACCACACCCCTTTCCATCACACTTTCGCTAGTTGGTAACCTCTTTATGAATAATTCTGTGGCTCCTCACTCCAAATTTGTATCCGAAACTCCTCCCCCACCCCACCCCCTCAGAGATTGTCTTCCTTCTCTCCAGAAGACACCACTGGTGCAAATGAATGGATCTAGAGACACCTTAGCAGGATTCCGAATGCTGTGTTAACCTAATGACCCATCCTCCTCCTTCCCTCCATCCCCCCTTCCATTCATTCTCCTATCCATCCGTCCATCCCACCAACCCGTGACATACCCACCTCCCTAACTTTCCTTCCCCTCAGCTACACATCCTCTGATCCACCCATTTACCTATCCGCCCTTCCAAACATCCACCCACTCCCTCCTCCACCCAGCTGAGTACTGAACACCAAGACCTGGAGGTCACAGGGGAAAAAGATCAACTTGCTTCTTGCCCTCGTGTCAGGTGAAAAAGTGGAGGGAAGGTGTTCTGGGCAGTGGGACTCGTCGTGTGGAGGAATGAGTGACCATTGACCCCAACGGGGGTGTGGTGAGAGACGAAGCCACCATGAAGGCATCAGCTGATGAGGAAGGGTCACCCTCTAAGGGAGGCGCTGTATTCTGAGGTGACAGGGAGTGAGACTCAGTGTGACTGTCACGTCTCTAAGGGGCTTATCTTGTGGCCTTAGAAAATGCCAGTCTCTCCTGTAAGATCAGGTGGACCTAAGAGCTGTGTAGACAAGTAATACTTGACATATAATCAGATACAATGAAGATTACGTCAAGATTGAGATTTTTAGAATATTAAGCTTGTTCACGTTCCTCATGGGCCTAGCTCTGCACTCAGCATGGCACAGGCTGTCAGTGGCCACTCGTCCTTCCAGAGCCCCTGCAGCTGTTGGCATTCCCTGGAGCTTCTTTCACTAGAGGCACAGAACTAGAGCAGCAGCTACAGCGTTCCCTGAGATGACCAGCTCCTGCAGAGTCCCCTGAGGCCTTCCCCGCCGGTGAGTTGGGGAGCTTGATCTGGCGCCACCTGTAGGCGACGCCCCTGTTCGCCCTCAGTGGCCAAATCCCTTTCCAGTTCTCTCCACCCGGCCCCTCCCCACTGAAGGCTCTCCCTCTTCCCCTCAGCATGTTACCCCATAAAGTGAATGGGAGTGCACCTGCCTTAGAAACTTCCCCTTTAATCTCAAAATGAAGAACTATGGGTTCAGCTTAGAAAAATTTCAGCTTACAGGGCAGGTGGCAGAGTATATTTTTGCACCTGCCTTAGAAACTTCCCCTTTAATCTCGAAATGAAGAACTATGGGTTCAGCTTAGAAAATTTCAGCTTACAGGGTAGGTGGCAGAGTATATTTTTGAAAAGGACAGTCTGTTTGACCTGTTTCTTTTCTTTTTTTCTTTTTTGCAATTTTTGGCTGGGGCTGGGTTTGAACCCACCACCTCTGGGATATGGGGCCCGGCGCCCTACTCCTTTGAGCCATAGGCGCCGCCCTGTTTGACCTGTTTCTAAGGAACCAAGTATATCATCCATGTCTCTACTTGTACCCGTACAACTCTGGCCACCTCCACTTTACATCACCACCAGCAGCAGTGACAACCTCGCACCCTGTCGCACCCCTGGTCTTGCATCTGGACCAGTCAGAAACTCAAGCTTGAAGACAGTCTTCACTAAGGGTTCGTTCACAAATTTGGGGATCAGTATCACCATTTTTGTTAAAAACCACATTTATTAAAAGCTGTTCATGAAAGTTTATTCTACACAATTTTTAAAATTCATTTTTGTATGTTATAAAAAAATGAGTGAAAGTGAAATTTAAAATGATGACCTAAAGAGTTTTGTTTTGTTTCGTTTTGCAGTTCACCAGGGCTGGGTTTGAACCCGCCACCCTGGGTATATGGGGCCGGCGCCCTACTCGCTGAGCCACAGGCACCGCCCATGACCTACAGAGTTTTAATACACAAATACAAAGATTCACCAGACCTTTATCACTTTCCTCCCCTTTACTCAGTCAAAAGAAAATGCACACACATGTCCCTGGGCCCCCGAAGGTGACATCCAGGGCCCTCTGTGTGTTCAGAATACAGAGGACGTTTAAAGTAACGAATCCCCCAAACTGTAGTATGGGAAGTTTACGCTGCGAATCATTAATACAAATAAACAATGCCCGTGTAATGCGAATGCCTAAGATTGTCCTACTATGAGCCCCAATCATTTCCTCATTTCTTTCTCCTCTTCTATGTATGACAACAGACTTTCCACTCTGAGGTCACTCAGGGCCACACTCCCTTCCACCGATTCTCAAAGTGCGTACTCCAAGGAAGTCCTCCCCAACCACTAAAGAGCCCTGTGGACTTGGGGATGCGTCTAACAAGCTAGTTACATGTCTCACTTCTGCAATTCCACAATTTGACCCCTAGCTGAGGGCCAACTTTTCCCAAAAGTCCTGGCCAGGCGCACATTGAACTTGGGTTCCCTCAGCACCTGCTTCTACTCCTCTATACAAGAAAAAAAAAACCTAATTATTATGGTAACTCCAGAAACAGTCTGAGAAGTTATTTATAGTGGAGGAGAGAATGAACTGAATTGCTTCTCAACCTTTTCTTTCCACCCTGCTGTGTTACCCTTGACTCAAGAAGGCAGAAATCCTTGGTCTCTTCCTAAGCATCCTGGGATGCTGAGGAGCTTATCCATTGGCCCACGGCCTAGTAGGTAGGAGGGTTTGGCCTGAGGCAGAAGGTGAACCGGAAGCTGATGACACCTGTCCAGGTGACTGGGAACAGGCCTGCAGCTTTAGCAAGCACACCACCCGCTAGGGGAAAATTCCAGTGTTTCTCATCTCCTTGCTAGCAAGGATGGAAACATCTGTCACCGAAATGCCATCCTTGTCTGGGCCAGGGATGCTGCACGCAGGAGGCGAGAGAAGGGCTCCATTTATAGTTTAATTAAATAGACTTCCAAAGAAGAACAAAGGTCTCCGTGCCAACCTCGGACCCAATCCTGGCATTTGGGTACCCCGGGGCCTAAGCCGCGGGCTCCCGGCACGCAGCCGGGCGCAGGGCGCAGGGCGCAGGAGGAGACGGCGGTACCTGAGCATCCAGACGGGCGGCATCCCTCCCGGAGGCTGGACTCCTGCCGCCGGGCGCAGCTCGGTCCCCGCCCGGCCGCCCCCGGCCCGCGCTGCGGCTGCAGCATCACCCCGCGGGCGGGGCCGTGACGTCACGCCCGCAGCCCCCCCACCCCGCGGCCGCAGCGGCCTTAAAGCGGCGCCGCCCGCAGAGCAGGTGCGGCCCTGAAGTTGCGCGTTAACCCCGCACGTTAACGCAGCTTTCTTTGTCTAAGTTCTGAGTTTAAAGGCAGAGAAGCCCTGTTCCTGTCTTTATTTACAAATAGACAGTGCCGGGAGCGGCCTGAGCCTTGTGCCCAAGGCAGAAAGGGGCGTGCCAGCCTCCCTGGAGGGGTCATCCGCACTCGCTCGGTTAAATGTGTCTGGGGTGTGGGGCAGATTCTGCCTGGACACTAGTCTAGGCTCTGAGGACAAAGCGTGAACAAACCCCAGTTCCTGCCCCTGTGGAGGGGCGTTAGAGAGAGGGGTACACAACAGAAAAGGAGAAACTCCTGCCAGAAGACAGTAACTCTAGAGAAGGCAGCTCAGGAGTGTGGGCTGGGGGTGGAGGGCTGTTGCTGTTTTAAATGGGGTCATTGATGAGGCATCAACTGGAAGGTGACGTGTGAAGAAGGACAGAGGGGAAGTTAGGGGGCCAACCATGCTGACATGGGTGGGGAGCAGGAAGTGCCAAGGTCCTGGGGTAGAAGTGAGGCAGCCGAGTCACAGATGCTAGATCAAATAATCATACAGCCTGTAGCGACATTACAGCCCCAGGAGGTGCTGCAGAAGTTTAAATTGGGGGATTTGAGCCCACTGGGAGGGTGGAGGGTTACTGGAGAGGTACACTAAAGGCTGACTGGAGAGAGAAGCAGGTTCCAGACCGGGGGGGGGGGGGCCGTCAGTATGTACAGAGCAGAGCCTGGTGGGGCCTCCTGGGCAGGTGTCATTTCAGCAAGGACAAGCCGTGAGGCTTTTATGTAGGGGTGGGGGAGGCGTATATCCTATTTATATTTTGCAAAGATTATAAAGCTCATAGTGGAGGAAAGACTGGAGGGGCTGAGGGAACCAGGTGGTCACCGGCTCAAAGGTAATGGGGTGGTTCAGGTGGTGGAGGAGGGAGTGGCAGTGAAGGGTGATGGCTTATCTAGGCATTTAGGAGATCGGTGGCAGGTGGGAGGTGGGGGCTGTAGGAAGGAGGAGGGCGTGCTAAGAAGTTTCCAGGTGGAGGAGCTGAATGAGGGCAGGTACACTCAGGTGGGTGGGGGATTAGAGTCACAGGTTTGCATTGGGACATGAGTTCGAGGGGCCTTTGAAGCTTCTGGGTCATTAAGGTCATGGGCCTGGAGCTCAGAGCTGGTCCTTTGAACTCATAGCAGGCTGACTGCGGACCATGTACCACCAGCGAGAGGTTAGGGGAAGCTGCAGGAATTTTAATAGATACTGGACAAGAAGGAGCCACCAGAGAGCTGGCTTTCTCTTATTTTATCTCTGTAATGGGAGTCATAGCTCGGAAAAACACCAATATGCTCCCCTGCCCCCCAGCCAAACTGTGTCTAGCTTTATTAAAGACATTTTTCATAAACAATCATGGTATTTCAGGCAGGACATGGGCAGACAATGGTAAACAACTTCCAACTCCTTTCTCCAATGGTCTCCCAACAGCAGAAAGCCACAATAAAACCCAACGAAGTCTCCATCTGATGCTCTGAACAGGGCCAGCCTTTCACATTTAGCACATTGTTTAATAACATTCCACAAGCCCACCCTGACTTTCAGGAAAGGAAATGAAAATGGCAGAATTTATCTGAAGATCCACAATCTATAAACAGGACCCCTGCTCTTCTAAGGGATGCCATCTCAAAGGTGTCACTGGAAAGCCCAGGTTACTTGACATACTGGTAACTGATTATTGGGGGTCATGTTCTAAGAGGTGTCTGGGGTTAAGAGAGTTATGACTATGCTGAGGCAGAGAGAAGGAATAGGAATAGGACATCAAAACAAATTACTTTTTCCATGCCGCCAGGCCTTTGTGCCAAGGTGGCTATGTACGTACCAACGTCAGCAAATTGCCCATCCCGAGAGCCTCTGAGAACTGGAAGGGACAGGTGTCTTCCCCCTGTCAGTCTAGCTTTGGAGATATTCTATTAATGACACATGCTCCTTCCCAAGACAAGAATGAAGTGTTCTTGTGCTGATAACATAGCTTTGAAAAGAAAGTAAAACACAGTCTGCATTTTTATAAAGCTTGATCAAAAGCAGTACCCTGTGCTGCAGAGCTGCACCCCACTAGCGGACATGCACGCACTTCCCTCGGCATCTCCGGCATCTCCAGCACCTTCGGCTTCCTGTGCCTGCTCTGCTGGCATCTCTGTTTCCTGCAGGGCCCTCCCTCCTCACCAGTGACAGCCTGTCCCTTTTCCCCTGGCACCCTCTCTCCCTCCTTTGTAGGCCGTCCTAGGCATGGGCTCTGGCTTTGGGGGCAGGTTTAGCAGACAACCTTGCCGACCTTCTCTGGGGTTGTCCTGTGCCTGAGCTTTCTCCCCTCAGCCTTTCTCTTGGGTGTGGTGGTGACAGTGGCGGGATGTAGGTGCTGGATGCAGGGACGCAGCAGTGCCCAGGTTTGGGTCATTCCGGGGGTCACTCTCGCCATCTCCACCCGCTCTCCGATGCGCTATTCTATTTTGCATTGACACACTAATGATCTGCCGTTTAGTTAGCGTAAAGCTCAACTGCAACCCATGCACCTCAGCATTTCAGGGGCTTAACACATAGAAGCTTATTTCTTCTCTAAAGGTCCCTGATGGGTGGGGTCCTCCACCCAGCCATTCAGGGATCCAGGCTCCTGCCATCTTGCTGGGGGTGGAGCCTGGACAAATGCACGTAGGTGGGGGCTAAGCTGGCAAGAGGTCTGGGTCCACTCACATCCCACTGGCAGGGACCCAGGGATACAGCTGCCCCTGAGCAGAGCAGAGGCTGGTGGCTGCAGCCCTGCGCCCAGGAGAGGACGAGATGGGTGGGGAGCAACCAGCTTCAGTCTGTAGCTTTTAGGTGTTTGGGGGAGGGGAGGGAAGGAAGGTGGAGAGAGAGTGCTAAGGGAGGAAGGTTAATATCCAGTTTCAGATATTCTCAACAGGATTTCGCAACAAGAGACAAGGCTTGAAATCTAAGCAATGTTGAGAAAGAAAAGAATTTTTGAAATTCCTTCGGCCCAGTTCAACCTTCCAAAGTCAGAACCTTCTAAGTTACAACTTTAGTGTTTTTTTTAACCCCTGTAAGGACAAATCAGAGCACGGTGTTTCTCACCTTGTGTAGACAAACTCTCCCCTCTCTTGTCAGTCGGTGTAGACAGGGGACCAGAGTGGAAGGACCCGGAGAGAGCACACACCTCAGGTCCCAGTGCTGGTGGGGAGCCGCAGGTGGGGCCAGGAGAGAGACTGAAGAGGGAGGAAAGGTGCTGAGCTGGCCTCCCTGAGCCAGGGAGAGTTTGTTCTGGGCAGAGCTGCCCCTCCCCAGCGTGGTGGCCACAGCCTGGGTCCGGGAGCAGAGCACAATGTGTGTTAGGAGGAGTCTTGGAGCTGCGACAGCCCCAGGGGTGACCCTCAGTCTCAGTATGGGAAGGACAGTCAGGCCGGGAGGCTGGTAGAGACTCTGACAGAGAGACCAGAGGGTAGGACCAAGGAATAGCAGACGCCTGCTGCCTTCACAGCAGGGCACCAGGAAAGCTGGGGTCTGCCAAATCCCAGCAGCGCTGCAGTGGAGGTGGGGACCAGCAGGCAGCCAGGACCCTGCCGCAGGACCAGGCGGGCCTGAGAGCGCCCCGTCCACCCTCGCCCCAGAGAGAAAAAGAGCAAGAAGAGTGGACGTGCCTCAGCGTCGTCCTACAGAGAGCAAGTTAGACCCAGAAATCAGTGCCCGCCGGTGGCTGCAAGTCGCCGGGCCGCCCGGAGAGGAGCCGGGGCCGCTCACCTGCCGTGCGCGGCTGTCCGCCAGGGGGCGGAAGAGGCCCGCCGTTCCTGGGCCGGCCCGGGCCGAGGACAGGCCTTTCCGAGGATCTTGCAGGCGTTCCTGGTTCTGAGGCTGGATTTTTCTTTTTATTTTGTGAACACACTTTTCCTGCAAAGTACGGAGATGTGGATTTTTATGAATAATGTTATTTTAAATAACAGATCTTACGTCAGGCCCTGTGTTAAGGTTTTTGTGTAAACAGCATAACTTTATGAAGTGGGCATTATCCAGAAGCCTGAGTTGGGGGCGGGGGAGCAGGTGCAAGGCCAGGGGCCGTCGGGGTCAGAGCAGCAGTCAGGCCCAGGACCGCAGGGAGAGCCTCCCAGGCCGAGGTTCCAGTCCTTCCTGGGGCGGTTCACATGTTCCAGAGGGGCCACGTGGGAGAGGGGACGCGCATCCCCCATGAGGTGCTGCCATCAGGGCTTATTAGGGAGTTGCCTTGAGGCTCCCAGTTCAGATCTGGGCCACGACAGAGCCACAGGAGTGTGCATGCGCCTGTGTGTGTGAAGTGTGTGCTGCACAGATTTTCTGCCTTCTCTTACCTGTGTGGAGGTGAGCAGTTATTGGTGACCTCTGGCTCTTTGGGTGGCCCCTGTGGCTCTGACATGCCTTACACTAGCACACGTGTGTGCATGGAGCTGTCCGCACACCCACATGTACACACACACTATTCCTGTTACCACAGCTCCTCCTGCTGGGGGACTGGCAGTTATCCTGAGACTCTGAGTTAGAACTCGGAAATTCTGTTTCTATAGGAAATAAAGTCACAAAATGCCAGCCCCGTAGGGACACCACATTGCATGCTCAGGAGGACAGGACCCACCAAGTACTTTCCGTAGCCTCCTGCGATACCGGCAGAGCAAACACACAGGCAACACCGAATATCCTCATTTAATCAATAGGATCAGGGGAAGTTGCCCCGCGTTCTGGGCACACACGGGTACACAGCAGGTTAAACAGATTGCTGTGGGCTGCCCTGGAAGCGCCATTACACCACGTCTGCAGGAAAATGAATTCTAAGGTCCACACATGAAGTGCCTGTGGAATGAAACCCGGGAATTTAGGTCTTCCAGAAGGGCTGGAACAAAGGGGTATTAGAATCTACAGGGTTGTGGCTGGAATCTGAGCTGAGCCACAGCCGGAACTCAGGGTCTAGGCGCCAGACAGTGCAAGAGCTGCGGGGCACTGGGTCTCTGTGGTTCTAGAACCATGGCTGCGGAATCAAGAGGTGGGGGGGCTCTCAGAGCAGCTGCAGGTGCATGAGCTGGGTTCGAGCCTTGATGGGCCACAGGGCTGCCCGATAAAGTACAGGAAGCCCAGTTACATTTGAATTTCAGATAGACAGAGAATAATTTTCATGCTCAGTATGTACCAGGCAACATTTGGCATCCTTTATTTTGATTTGCCCCATTTGGCAACCTTACTGGGACAGCTCCCAGAACCAGGCAGAAGAAGCCGCCCTAGGGAGCCTGAGGCCCCCGTGGATGAAGCTGCAAAGCTTCAGGCTCTCTGAGGCTCACCTGCTTTGCCATGGCTGGGAGCCACCCTCTGCCAGCCTTGGCTTGGCTTTGCTGCTCACCTGTCAGAATAGTCAGCACTCAGCAGCCATAGAGAAGGCCCAGCCAGCCTCTACCTGGGTCTTAGGAGAACAGGCTGTGCATTCCTGACATCTTTAAAGTCCAAATGGCTTTTGTGCTTTATCTATTTTATTTGATTTATTAAAATTATGAATCTACTAAGCAGAACTTTCTAAACACTTAACCATATTAGTTATGCAACTAATAAATTAAAAGCAATTTCCAAATTCTTTTAATCTTTGATCTTTTTTTTTTTTTTGTAGAGACAGAGTCTCACTTTAATGCCCTTGGTTGAGTGCCGTGGTGTCACACAGCTCTCAGCAACCTCCAACTCCTGGGCTTAGGTGATTCTCTTGCCTCAACCTCCCGAGTAGCTGGGACTACAGGTACTCACCACAACGCCCGGCTATTTTTCTGTTTTGCAGTTTGGCTGAGGCTGGGTTTGAACCAGCCACCTTTGGTATATGGGGCTGGAGCCCTACTCGATGAGCCACAGGTGCCGCCCCAGAGCACTATTTATCAAAAGAAAATATCTCCTTTTCTCCCTACTCTACAATTCTGTCTTTGGCATAAATCAAATGCCTCTATGTGCGGGGTCTGTTTCTGGACTCTGTTCCATTGGTCCATTTGCCTGTGTTGACATAGCTTTGTGGTAAGTCTTTATGTCTGATAGAGAATGGGCAGCGCCTGTGGCTCAGTGAGTAGGGCACCGGCCCCATTTACTAAGGGTGGTGGGTTCAAGCCCGGCCCAAACCAAACTACAACAAAAAAACAGCCGGGCGTTGTGGCAGGCGCCTGTAGTCCCAGCTACTCGGGAGGCTGAGGCAAGAGAATCGCCCAAGCCCAAGAGTTGGAGGTTGCTGTGAGCTGTGACACCACAGCACTCTACCAAGGGCATTAAAGTGAGACTCTGTCTCTAAAAAAAAAAAGAGAGAATTCAACTTCATACTTCACTAATATTTTTCTGACTATTCTTGGCCCTTTACCACACGTGTTTGGAAATCAGCCTTCCAATATGCATAATAAACACATTTGAAAAGAGCGCTCTGAGATTTTTAAACTTTAGAATCTTAAAATGATTGATTTGAAGAGAATTGAAAATTTTGCATATTCTCAATCTATGAGCATTATGCATATCTCACCAGATCTCCATATATTTAGGTCTTTAAAAATTTCTTTCAATAATGTTTTCAAGTATATAAGAATAGAACATATAGAATATAAGTACGTTTAATTATTTATAGGTGTTTGATGTTTCTCAGTCCTATTGCAAATGATATCATTGTCAGAATATTCATTTTCAGTTTGTTGCTGGTATGTAGAAATACAATTTTTGTGTATTTACCTTGTATCTAGTAGTCTTGCTAAACTCATGTACCAATTTTATAATTTGTTTAGATTCTCCTAGGTTTTCTGTACATGCAAACGTGTCTGTGAAATAATAACTCCTCCCCCCATTTCCAATTTTTACATCTTTTATTTCTTTTTCTTGCCTTATTGAATTGTCTGGATCTTCAAAACAATGCTAAATAGAGGTGAGTTAACAGGTATCCTTCATTCATCCCTAATCCTGGAGGGAAAGCTTTAAATATTTCACCTTAAGCATGATTCCTGCTGTAGGTTTTTTGGTAGACATCTTTATCACATATGGGAAGTTCTCTACTATTTTCATTTGATTTTTCTCATGAAAATATATTAAATGCAATCAAAAATCTTTAAAAATCCATCAATATGCTCATATGATTTTTCTCCTTTCTTCTGTTAATGTAATAAATTGCATTGATTAATTTCTAAATGTTAGACTAACATTGCCTTTTAGAAAAAAACAAAATTTGGGACAAATTTATTACTGATTTGTTTTGCCAAAATTTTGCAGAGACTGGTCTTTAATTTTCTTTCTCTGTCTCTCATTTATATTTGAGATACAGTCTCACTCTGTTGCCCAGGCTAGAGCTCCATGGTATCAGCCTGGCTAACAGCAACCTCAAACTCCTGGGCTCCAGGGATCCTCCTGCCTCAGCCTCTCAAGTAGCTGGGATTATAGATGCCTGCCACCAAACCCAGCTAATTTTTAACCATTTTTGTAGAAACAGGATCTCACTGTGATGCCCAAGCTGGTCTTAAACTCCTGGCCTCAAGGGATCCTCCTGCCTTAGCCTCCTCCTAAAGTGATGGGATTATAGATACAAGCCTCTGTGCCTGGCTGAAAACTTCCTGTTCTAGCTTTAGAAATCCTCATTTCCTCTGCGTGAGTGACCTTGCTCTTGTGTTTGATTTCTGTGTGCACTGTGGCTGGCCAAGACCATGACACCCCTGGAATGCCCCTTCCCATCATTTGGCTTTTGTGTCTTCTTTCTAAACAAGCTCCAGAAGACAGAGCTTCTGTCTTCTTCTGTTCTCTTGGACAATTCTAAGGGTCAACCAGGATGCTTTTTAAATGCTCATTACTATTCCTGCAGGGATCTGGATTCATTGCACCAGGACGGCAAGTTTCACAAACTTCCGGTGCTCTGGCCCCGAGGGCTGGGGCCGCACTCTGAGAAACAAGCCCTGCCAATTTCACATGGGTTTGGGGATCAAACGCTCTGGGGTTCTTGGGACTTCTGCACAGTCTCTTTTGTCCTTCCTTCTTTTGTTTTAAAGAAGTTGCTGTCCTCCATTTCCCTTCAGGTTTTCCGTAAAAGATCACGAAAAGCTTGGGTCCTTCCTGGACAGATTAAAAGCTACAGAATTAAAAGTTATGTCCCAAGTTTACACAGGTTCCTAAATCTTGTAGGAATATTGAGGAGGGAAATCTTCCCCTTTGCCCTCCCATGTTTCACTCCAAAGACTGCCATTAGGCAGGTTAACAGATGAAAAGGGCGTTCAGCATTTATTTAATGCACATAAGCAGGGGAGAATCACAGGAAGATGACTATCCAATGATCCAAGGAGGTCCAGACGCTTTACAGGGGAGGGAGGAAGGGAGAGTGTAGGAGTGCATCACTGTTTAATAAGCCATTTATTTTCTTTGCAGGTTTTTTTTTTTTTGGCCGGGGCTGGGTTTGAACCCACAATCTCCGGTATATGGGGCCGGCACCCTACTCCTTTGAGCCACAGGCGCTGCCCAAGCCATTTATTTTATGTAGTGCCAAGAAAGAAAATAGATCGTTGATTATAAGGCCCCAGTAAGTTTAACATCAGAAATGTTGAAAATGTGAAATATATGTGCTTTAGAAACAGTGAAACAGGCCAGGCACGGTGGCTCACACCCGTAATCCCAGCACTCTAGGAGGCCGAGGTGGGTGGATTGCTTGAGCTCACGAGTTCGAGACCCGCCTGAGCAAAAGCAAGACCCCCATCTCTACTATAAAAAAAAAAGAAAAAGAAAAACTGAGGCAAGAGGATCCCTTGAGCCCAAGTTGGAGGTTGCGGTGAGCTGTGACACCACGGCACTCTACCTAGGGCAGCAGCTTGAGACACTCTCTCTCTCAAAAGAAAAAGGAAAACAGTGAAACACTGTCAATCTTGTTTTCAATACCTTATACTCTAAAAGTTATAAATCAATAAATCATACTCACATGGACAAGACTGCAGTTATCTTGTGCTGCACAGCTGAGTGATGAATTGTGAAGAGTCCATCATTTTTAGGGGAAAAGATGACGCCCAAGAACAGCGGCCTGGCCAAAGTCCCTCTGCACCCTGGGGAGGTGGTGGGAGGTGGGGGGGCAGCTCTGCTCTGCGAGCAAGTGGAGCCTCCTAGGTAATCTCTGGAGCCGCCCTCAGAATAGGTGGAAAGTCTGTCTTGTAGTGATGACTGCCTCACCCCGTCACGCTGGTCCCTTCTCTTTCTGGTTATTTGGTGGGATTCCCAGGGACAGGGGTCAGGAGGTGTCTTAAGACAGTTGCATTTCTTTGGGGAAGAAGTTTTCTTAGTCGGATAAGAAAATTCCAGACAGAGACCCTCCTGGTGCTTCCAGAAAGAAAGAGACAGGCTCAGCAACCGCAGCACAGTGGCTACAGTGCCAGCCACAGGCACCAGGGCTGGTGGGTTCGAACCCAGCCCAGGCCTGCTAAGCAACAATGACAACTGCAACAAAAAAATAGCTGGGGGTTGTGACGGGCACCTGTAGTCCCAGCTATTTGGGAGGCTGAGGCAAGAGAATCGCTCAAGCCCAAGAGTTAGAGGTTGTTGTGAGCTGTGACGCCAGGGCACTCTACCAAGGGTGACATAGTCTGACTCTGTCTTAAAAAAAAAAAAAAAGATAGAAGAAAGAGACAGGGACGGGGAAGGTCAGAGAAAGGCCTTGAATCTAGCCTTATTTCCAGGCACTAGGCATAGCCAGGTCTGTATGTGGGGGTGTTGTTTTCTGCACCTTATCATCACCTACACTTCCTTTCAGTGACTGATTGAACTTCATGATTCCAACCAGCTCGAGGTCTTGGTTCACTAACCATGATCACCTGCACAACTGTGTGGCTGAAGAGAGGTAAAAACCTGGCCCTCAGTCCAGCGTGTGGCTCTCCTGGAGGGAAAGCTTTCTGGTTTAGATCATGGTTCAAACAAGCACTGAGTTATCAAATGTAGCACAACGGAAAGGGATATTAAAATGCTGGTTTCAAGGCCAGGTGCAGTGGCTCACACCTGTAATCCCAGCATTCTGGGAGGATGAGGCAGGTGGATTGCTTGAGCTCAGGAGTTTGAGACCAGCCTGAGCAAGAGTGAGACCCCTGTCTCTACTGAAAATAGAAAACTAGCCAGGCGTTGTGGCGGGTGCCTGTAGTCCCAGCTACTTGGGAGTCTGAGGCAGGAGGATCATTTGAGCCCAAGAATCTGAGGTTGCTGTGAGCTGTGATAATGCCACAGCACTCTACCCAGGGCCGCAGAATGAGACTCTTCCTCAAAAAAAAAAAAAAAAATGCGGGCTTTAATTTTGTTTTGTTTTGTTTTGTTTTTGAGACAGAGTGTCAAGCTGTCACCCTGGAGAGAGTGCCGTGTCATCACAGCTCACAGTAACCCCCAATTCCTGGGCTCAAGCGAGTCTCCTGCCTCTGCCTTCCAAGCATCTGGGACTACAGGCACCTGCCACAACGCCCAGCCATTTTTTGGTTGCAGCTGTCATTGTTGTTTGGCGGGCCCGGGCTAGATTCGAACCCACCAGCTCAGGTGTACGTGGCTGGAGCCTTAGCCTGTTGAGCCACAGGTGCCGAGCCTGGGTTTTAATTTTGAATGTAGGGGAGCAAAGAGGCACATGTCCCCGTAGTTTGTACGTGCGAGGCAATGGTCAGGGCAGGTGCTGGCTGACCACAGTGGCACGGGTGGCAGTAACCTGTATGTCTGGGCACTGCAGTGCTCTTCCTGAGCCTGGTTACAATGAGCATGTGCTACTTTTATAATAAAAATAGTAAAAGAGCAAAACCCAAAAATGGACAATCTTTTAAAATAAAATACTGAACACAAGAACTCAGTGTTGAGTGTGAGGAAAGTAGCGAGGCTCTCTTGGGTCACTGTGTTCACGGGTCACAGGAATGTCCTACACACGGAGTCCTGATTTAGGACTGAGTCTGAGTCTTCCTGTGACGACACCAGGGCCTCTGAAGTAATTACGAGCTTGAAAGGATCCTATCAAATCGTTTTCATTGTCCTGGAAGGGATTCGTCAATAATTTATAGGGCCGTAGAGCTGAAAGGTCTGGGAGACTCCAGGCTTTTCTTTCCACTTTTGTGCAATTTAAAGTATTGTTCCCTGACTTCTAAGTTTCCCAACAATGTCACTTAGATCCTTTTGGAACTTCAATGGAGCAGAAGTCAGAGTGCCCCCACACGTCCAGCGCTGTCCTCTCTACCCACAATCACAGCCCTGCCTCCATTTAAACCTGACCGTGGAGGGTGACTCTGGGGCTCTGCCACCCCCACAAATCTCCACTTTGCCCTCCCACCGTGACACCCCTTCTGTTTGCAAGTCGTTTGGTATTAATTAAAGCACTTTGTTTTCTCCTGCAAGGAACCCGCCTCTTAACAGTGCGTTCAAGGCCGCCCTCACTTTCGGCTTCCCTTGGGTTCAACATTTCAGTTGCCAACAGACAGACACCTCATTATTTACCAAACTTGAATCGGGACTATTTTTCTGTTTCTTGGAAACCTTCCTCAAGAGCTCCATAATCCTTTCTCTGATGAAAACAGTCACTCCTGCTGAGCGAAATTCCGCTCATGGCCCCAACACAGCCAACCTTGTTCCCTGTCCTAAAGAGATTTTTTTTTTTTTACTCCATTTAACTTGTTTTTCAACTAAGCTCAATGGATCAGACTTATCTATTCAGGAGCCACCTGGTCAGCAGCAGTAGGCGCTTTTTAAAAAAATTAGATTGGTTACTTGAGGGCCCACATTTGGAAGCAGTCAACTCAAAACCTTGAGCTTCACCTCTGGCCAGCTACAGGGTATGGGTGTGTCCTTCCCAACAGCTGCGATCTGCATCCCAAACTGGCCAAGAAGGTGGTCTTCAGATGGGGCCGTCTCCTGGCTTCCTCTGTGAAGCAACATGGGAAGAATCTGTAATTTTCTGGCTCCTTTCAGGGCCTTTGAAGGTGTCAGAACTTTTCTAAAACTCTGTGAGGAACCAAAGTGGCCTTATTTGTTACTGAAGCAAGTGGAATTGTGTCTCCAGGTAATTCCAGAGGGGTAATTAGCCTTCAAACACTCTGCTCTTTTGTTACAAGAATTCTGTCCTGACAAACAGTTATTCTCCAGGTGAATAATTGAGAATATGGAGGGCGAGATTTTGCAGACATCTCTCACTCGGCATATTTAAATTTTTAAATCGATTTTAACAATTACATCCAGATCTACTTTTGACTGTATTTCAATCAAGATCAAGGGCTTTGGATGGCGTCTGTGGCTCAAGGAGTAGGATGCCGGCCCCATATGCCAGGGATGGCAGGTTCAAACCCGGCCCCAGCCAAAAACTGCACAAAAAAAAAAAAGATCAGGGCTTTGGGGCTTGCAGACAACTTCACGGATGGATTACAGAGTCCCAAGCCAGAAGGATCTACAGAGTGATGTGGGGCAACCCCCAAACTCCGAAGAACCAAGAGACGGAGGCCCAGAAAGATTCAGTAACTTGCCCCAGGTCTCTGGCTGTTCAGAAGTGGGGCAGCAACAACTCTCTGGGTTTGCTCTTCTTCCCAAACCCTCTGTCTGTTTCTTGACACCAGCGGTTCTCAATTTCTCAACCCAAACACCCACTTCCCGTTTACCCACAGGTTAATCATTCCTTTGTCAATGAATTTCAACCACTCAGCACAAAGCTCTAATTATAATAGAAAGAAGGAATAACACAAGGCCACTTATCAACCAGGAAGGTTCTCTCTTACGGATGGATGCCCATTTAGGAAGGGGCGGACGAGAGGACACCCCAGGATGCTGCAGTCCCCTCAGTGACCAGCTGTGACCCCCATGCACCGGGGGCTCATGCCTGGTATTGAGCGCCTGGCTGTCCAACCCATCTCGGCTGTGAAGATCTCAGCTTTGCTGAGACAGGATCCTTCTCTCCAAGCCCCACTAAGTTTCCCTAAAGGTCTCAGTACAATCAAACACAATGGAAACCAAGTGTTCCCTCCTGCGGGGCACGCACAGGAGGGCTCATCTCCCAGCTGCCCCGGGTTTAGGGGGCACCACGTGACTGGGAGTGTGCCCAAAGCAGTTATGGGGTCCCCACACTCTCACTCCCTCACTGAGGGGCCATTAACAAAGAACTTCTAGATGGCAGTGCTGCAGGGCGGGAGCAGAGAGGATCCCCCAGTCTCTGTGGGAGAACCACCCGATTCACTGGGCTAGAGAGAGCTGCTTGTTTGTGCACGGTTCTCTGTGGGAGAACCACCCGATTCACTGGGCTAGAGAGAGCTGCTTGTTTGAGCTTTGGGGCCGTTTATGGCCTTGGCCTATCCCATCCTGACTGACAGAACATAACTTTTAGTGTGATACAGTTTCAGAGGGGATAAAGGGCTCTTAGATGTCTGATCTCTCTGCTGTGTCACTAGGGAACTCATCTGAGCTGCCATCGGTCTGTTAATGAATGATCAGAGGTCCAATCGCTCTTGGAGCCATCTCGCTCTTCCCGTGTGGGGGTAAGAGCTCGCCTCCACAACCCAGTCAGCATGGAGGTACAGAGCACCCCTCCTTAGCCGGCTCTCAGTGTGCCCCGCAGGTCTGAGAAGGAGTTCAGGGAAGAAGGAGTCAGGGCGTTCAAGCTCTGACAAGGAGAGGAGAACAAGCTCCCATCATGGCTGATGTTTTTTGATTAATTGGCCGCTATTTACTACAAAGTTCCCTGGAAGCAAGAGGGGCTCAACTGAGACTGCCTGCTGCTTCTGCAAGTGCATTAATCAGAGAACTCACTCCTCTTCGGGGCCTCTCCCCAAACATCAGTCGCTGCCGAACTGGTGGGGCCTCAGGAAGGCTGCAGATTTGGTCTCGGCGAGACTTCGAAATGGGTGAATCAAGTATTTGTCAAGAGCACGTTACAAGAGCACGTTAAGGCCTCAGCTGAGAAAAGAAGTCATTTTCTATTTCTCAATGTAGTGGCTCAGAGGCCCAGCACTGAGATTAAATGACTGCACAGCGACACAGCCAGAGCGTCGAGGTGCTCCACATTTGAATATAAACCCTCTTCCCGTTGTCTGATTTCTGGGAACTTGCACAAAGATTAAATTCCCTTGCAAGCTAAAGACCAAGGGAATCGGATGTTTGGAGATCTGATTTTCTTGCCCTTATGAGTTACAAGTGCAAAGGACACGAAGTTCAAGTTCATCCTGGCCTTATGACTTCTGGCTGGCCTTGTCCATGCTCCAGAGCTGGGCAGAGCTGGGCTCCTTCAGCACCTGGAGCCTGGGCTGCCTCCCAGGGGCGGGGTGGGAAGCCCCTCTGTCTGCAGAGTCCAAAGGTAGCTAGGGGTGGTTCCAGCACCCCTGCACCCTGTCCAGAAGCCAACCCCTAGAGAGTTGTTAGAAGTCGAAGCTTCCAGAATGAGGACCAGGCAGGGTAGATGCCCAGGGCATGTGAGGGAGGCAGGCTGGGCAAGGAGCCTCCTTACATTCGGCCAGGCCTGTCCCATGCTAGTCCCGGCTCCTGTATCTTAAACTCTATTCACAGAGGTTTCCCACTAGTGCCTGCGCCTGACCATCCCCAAGAGGACTCTCCACCTCTCAACTCTGTCTCCTGTCCAGAAAGTGGCAAACGAAAAGGGAGTTTTGCCATTTTGTGAAGTGCAGACATTTGTCGTATTAGTTACTGCTTACTCCAGAGCAGGGATGGGTTGGACAGTCAGGTGCTCAATACCAGGCCAGGAGCCCCTGGTGCTTGGGGGTGCTGGTCACAGAGGGGACTGCAGTGTCCTGGGGTCTCCTCTCTCCTGCCCCTTCCTAAATGGCTTTAAGGCCCATTGGGGTTCTGGGTAGACATTTGTGAGGGTGGCGCTACCATACGCAATTTGGCGCTCCCTCTCTACTCCGGTCTGTGACAATATCTGAGGACCCTTCTGGGCCTCCTTCTCTCCTCCTTCTTGTCCTCCCGGGTTGGCTCAGCGTCCTCCCCGCCTTGGGGCCTTGCCTGGCTCCCTGTCTGCGGGCCCTGCCCCAGCTCAGTTATTCAGCCCTGCGGGGCCAGTCTCTGCTTCCTACTCTGTCCTCTGGGGAGCTCCCGGGACTTCAGCAGTGGACCCTGTGTACCTGGGTGCCCCTGGGATCCAGATCAGAGCCTGCCGTGGGGGGAACAGACGTGCCGGCCTCTGTCCAACTTGAGCCCTTCATGTTCTCACCCACCCAGGCTTCCTCGCTCCAAGAATTCAGTACCGAGTAAAGAACCGGGTTCCTCTCCGTTCATGCGGTGGCCGCGGTCCCTGCAAATACAGGGAGATGCTAATCCCAGATCTTGCCCGGGAGCACTTGCTTTGCAGGCAAAGTGTTAGCAGGAAAGTGGGGAAACCAAGTCGGCACGGAGCCGCAGTGGCCCGCCCCGGAATGTGGACTTTTCCTTGAACTTCAGGCCTGCCCACTGCAGAGAGGACTAGTGAGAGCTCTTTGCCGTCAGATTTTATCTGTGAACACGGCCCGAATTCCAACCCAGGGCTAAGGACACACAACTTTGGTTCTCCCCTTTCTTTCTTTTTCCTTCCTTCCTTCCTTGATTCATTCATTCATTCATTCATTCATTCATTCCTCCCTCCCTCCCTCCCTCCCTTCTTCCCTTATTTTCTATTATTTGGGATTTATCGAGGGTACAAACGGTGCATTTGTCAAGTAAAGTCCCTCTTATAATTGTGTCCCTCCTCCAAGAGGCACAGGTGCCACACACTGTTTTTTTATATAAACAAACTTGAACACGTCCCCCGTCTTCAGAAGGCAACGGCGCCAGCCCGCCCCAGACTTTCCGGCTCACTTCTAGGCCACATCCCTGCCAGCTTTCCAGTTTTAAAAGAGGGACACTTCATAACAGGCTTCACTTCCATTTGACCTGTGGAGGAGGCTGGAATACGTGGTGAGTCGGAAGTGCGGAAGAAAACAAGTTTATAAAAATTCCAAATAAAGTGACACCTCCGATGAAATGAGGCCGACCAAAACTGACAAAGCCAACAGCCCTGCGTGGGCTGCTGTAACAGCCACACGGGAAAGAGGCTCCGCTCAGATGGCCAGAGAAACTTAGGAAACTCACCCAAGAGCGGACAGCTCTCGGGCACCCTCAAGAATGGGCCCTCTAAACAAGTAGTTAAAACATAACAGTCAAACATGCTAAGCCCCAGAAAGGACCTCTTCATACGTCATCCACCCCTCTGCCCTGCCTTCCAGAAACTCAGCAAGAAAGTAGAGGCGAAGGAACCATTTCTTTCTATTTAGATTTCATCTTGTACATCATAAGGACTATGATCTTTTTTAAAGCTTTTTTAAATTTAAAACTTCTAAATCTACTACATTATGGTCCAAGAATATGGTCTGTGTGATCTCAGTTCCATGCAATTTCATGAGATTTCTTTACAGCCTCGCATTTGGGCAATTTTTAGAAAGGTTCTATATATGCTGGGCTATTCGATCCAATAATTGAGGACTAAATGCAGGCCTCGTGGTGAAGGTGTGGACCAGGCTGGGCACTGGCCATGGCAGTGCAGACCCCAGAGGGCAGGGGCCCTTGAGACAGAAGTGTGGGGCAGGCTTCCATGGGTGGCTCCTCCCAGCACATGGTAACTTTATTACCTTTCTTATAAGAAGTGTGTGGACCTTCTCTTTGAAGTTCCACCCCAGAGTAGGCACAGAAAGATGGAAATCTCAACCTCTGGTTTAGTTGTGCTAAAGTGTATTGGAAAACATGCCTCAGATTTGTGGCCAAATCGATTCCCTCCCCAGTAAAAAGTACCCACCAGGCACAGTGGCTCACGCCTGTAATCCTAGCACTCTGAGAGGGGAAGGCAGGCAGATTCCTTGAGCTCAGGAGATCAAGACAAGCCTGAGCAAGAGTGAGATCCTATCACTACTAAAAATAGAAAAATTAGCTAGGCATCATGGTGGCCACCTGTAGTCCCAGCTCCTCCTCTGAGGCAAGAGGATCACTTGAGTTTGGGAGTTTGAGGCTGCTGTGAGCTAGGCTGATGCCACTGTACTCTAACCTGTCTCAAAAAAGAAAAAAAAAAAGGGGGCGGTGCCTGTGGCTCAGTGGGTAGGGCGCTGGCCTCATATACCAAGGGTGGTGGGTTCAAGCCCAGCCTCGGCCAAATTGCAACAAAAAAATAGCTGGATGTTGTGGTGGGCACCTGTAGTCCCAGCTACTCGGGAGGCTGAGGCAAGAGAATCGCTTAAGCCCAAGAGTTTGAGGTTGCTGTGAGCTGTGACGCCATAGCACTCTACCAAGGGCCACAAAGTGATTCTCTGTCTCAAAAAAAAAAAAAAAAAAAGGACTTCCCAGTCCCAAGCAAGGTTGGCCCCCCGAAGCCCAGTGAGGACGTTAGTCCAGGGTGGTCTGACTGGAAGTAAGAGGCAGGGCCTCTTTACATGCGCTTTTCCTCAAGAGAGGGAGAAGACGTAGGAAAAGTCTTACATAGGATTATTTTATCCCAGATTTTACCATAAAAAAAATCAATAGCACCAAAACAACTTAATTTTATACAGGTAAAGAATAAAATATTGTTTCCTCTACCCATCTAAGCTGAAAGAGCTAAAATGAATTTTCAAGTGAATACATCAATATATACAGTGGACAAAAAATTACAGATGAATAAGATTTTGCATAATATGATTAAGAAGAAAATACACACATGCATGCACGCACGCCTCAATGCCTGCGTACTGCACACAAACCACACAGGACATTATGAAAATCAGCCAACTCTTAGGCCACACAGAACTCTCAGTAAATTGCAGGGAATTGATATAATACGGACCTTATGCTCGGAACATACTGTAATTAATTTAAAAGTTACTTTTTACCTTTTAAATTTATTTTGACTTGACTGCCATCTTCATGCCTTAGTAGAAGTTATTTTTAAGGCAGATTTTTAACCCCTTCACAATCCTAAAAACACACAAGAAGAAATCTAATTAGAGATTATTGACTATTGGCTCAGCGCCTGTAGCTCAGTTGAGTAGGGCGCCAGTCACATACATATGGGGCTGGCGGGTTCGAGCCCGGCCCGGGCTTGCTAAAGAACAATGACAACTGTAAGCAAAAAATAGCTGGGTGTTGTGGCGGACGTCTGTAGTCCCAGCTACTTGGGAGGCCAAGGCAAGAGACTTGCTTAAGCCCAAGAGTTTGAGGTAGCTGTGAAGTGTCACGCCATGGCACTCTACTGAGGGTGACATAGTGAGACTCTGTCTCATAAAAGAAAAGAAAAGAAAAGAAATTATTGACTACCTAGAATTGAACGACAAAAACCTCACATCTCAAAGTTTTTTGCAGCGAAAGTGATGCTTTTAGGTAAGTTCATTGTCCTAAACTCTTGGGTTACAAGGAGAGAATGGGGGATGGCGCCTGTGGCTCAAGGAGTAGGGTGCCAGCCCCATATGTCGGAGTTGGCGGGTTCAAACCCAGCCTCAGCCAAAAACTGCAAACAAAAAACAAACAAACAAACAAAAAAATGACAAGGAGAGAATGGGTTGGAAGTCTAATAAGGTAGACAAGTCTCTTACAAGAGTTATAGAGAAAAAAGAGATGGCATCAATAACAACATTAACAATCAAAGGGCTCATAGCTGCTTATAAAATGTTAAAATCAATCTCTGTGATAATATTAATTAGTAAAACTCAAGAAGAAATATGAAATATGGACCCTCCTATAACTGAGGAGATTGAAGTGGTGATCAAAGCCATACTCCCCTCCTCAGCCCACCAGACGCATTAGGCACAAATAGATTAATAGGGAATTTTTACCAAATACTGGAAAAGCAGATCCTTGGTATTGTTTATTATCCACCTCATTCTTGGGATAGAACCTTGATACCAAAACAAGACAAAGGCAATATCGTAAAGCAAAATTATAAGCTAGTCTCATATATTAATGAATATGCAAAGACCCTAAATAAAAGACAACTGTTTCAATAGTTTGAAAATGTCCAAGGAATGGAAGCATTTTTTTTTAAATTGAAATACAATTCACATACCATAACATTCATCCTAAAATAGTGTGCAAACCATCTGGGTGCAATGGCTCATGACAAGCATTCAAGACCAGCCTGGGCAACAGAGTAAGACACTGCCTCTCTAAAAAGCAATTTAAAAAATTAGCCAGGTGTGCCCTAGCCAGCTCAGCGGAGCTAGCGGACCTGCCGCCTCCTCCTTGGTGGTGTCGGTGCTGCGGCAGCCAGCTGAAGAGCCAGCGGGCTGGATGACAGGCAAGGAGGGGGACCTCCAACGCCCACCAGAGGCTCCAATAGCCAAAAAGGCTGGACAACTGCTGA
>CAUYRH010118895.1:0-10391 GCA_963574655.1 Perodicticus potto
TCTACATGACATGACCTTCTGCTTTACAAAATGGGTCTGATTTCTGTGTTTTTACAGAGATGGACAAGTCAGCAAAGCATCTACAAAATGCCTCTGATTTATATGAATATATTTGTGCATAAACACAATGAAGATTTTGAAATGGGCAGTCACCTTGACTTCAATGAATACTATTCCTTGCCTCCATTCCACGCTCCAAAATTTTTCACAGAGGACTAACAGAAAAAGGCATTTTACATTTTAAGTACTTATAGCAACTAACAAAAGCATTTCAGTTTGACTCATGTATGATCCTTTACTGTTCTGCTGAAGTCTCTGTTAAGAGGCAAATAGAAGCATTGCTTACACTTTCTATGTATATTTTGTGACATACCTTTTAAACTGTCCCAAACTAGAAGAACTAACAAACAAATCCATTACTAGATACTAGAAATACTGAAGCAAATGTCAAACTCAAACATTCTGACTTGCTTTAACAAGTAATGTGGTGTATTCTCTCAGAAATTTCAAGAATACATGAGCTCATTTTATCCTATCCATTTTACCAGAAAGTAGTCTAAACCCACAAGATTTGTACAGATGTTTCTGTTTGGAGGCAGGCAGAACCAATTTAGGAATTACCAAATTGTGTTTGTATAAACTGAAAAAATTTGTAGCACACAGGACACAACAGAAAAATGTAAATAGAAATGTAAAAGTATTTGGGTGGGTGGAAATAAAGCTTTTTACTCTTTCTCCATCAGAACTAAGGCTCTTCATGGGAGTAAAACTATAGAAAAGGCAAAATCACAGGTTGACAGCTCTCAGTTATTAAGAGATACTCATACACCAACATGAGTAATTACAGCAGCAATGAATTCTATGATTATACAAAGCAAAAATGTCAAAACATTCTGGACACACATAGAAGCCTGAAAAAAGAAACTCATCCAAGATTTTTGGAGCACAGACAGCACATGACCCACATGTGGTCAATTTGTGCTTTTCTTTTGTGCACAAAATCTGATACAACAGAGAATCTTAGGCTGGTCCATAGTAAATTAAAAATTTTTTTAAAGGTTTCCAAAAATTAAATCATCAATTCCTAGTTGTGATTCAAAATTGATTTTTCTCTCTTCTAGGAGCAAGCAAATAAAAATATAGCCATATACATGTAATTTTACATGTATTTATAGTTATACATTGAGCAAGGAGATCTAGCAGGAGACAGCTAGTGTTAGATGTTCAGCTTTGCTATTGCAATAACTCTTCATTTTTTTACACAAGGCCAAGGTCTTGGGCCATAGACAAGGCTATAGATCCTATGTTCCAGCTTAAAGCAGTTAATTGGTTTTTTTTTTCTCCAACATGGAGTATCACACAGTCTTGCTTCAGTCACTGTTAATACTAGAACAAAATAGGTTGTCCTACAGTTTGTTCTTGGACGTAAGAAGCAAAACATTTTAGAAATTTAGGATACCCTCCTTTTGCCACTGCCCTTAACACTGAAGCTGGTGCCCATCCTCCAGGGTTCACATTAGGTACATATGTAATCTTGCACAGAATGTTGTCCCTGCTAATCTCTTGGTTGCCCTCTGGTGGCCTTACCAAGGTTTGACATATCATAGCAATGTTAATTTTGGCACGGACACATCCTTTAGAGGAGCACTGTCATGATCCACAGAAAAATTACAAACTATCCAAGTTTCAGGGTCATTTTCAATCAACGTTGGTATTTTTCGAATGGCAGAAAGATATAATACATCTCACTGAAAAGCAGGCCACACCACATGAAAATTTTTTATAGTTGTTTCCCAGTCATTATGAACATTAACATTCCAGAAGTAACTGCTGACTTCATGTCCTGTAACACCTTTAAATGCATAGGTAGCTTTTAAAGGATCCAGAACAATACCATTTTCTTCTAATTCTGTTCTGTATACCTTCATTTCTCCTTCTTCTACAACCAATTGCCAATTGGCATCTCCACCTACATCCTATAATGAGTAATTCATATTGTTCTACACCATCTCTTCAACTTTTGGACAAATCTATGTGTCCCCACAGAAGAAAAGGCATCTCCAGATGGCAAGGGTGTAGGACAATGTAACCTGACTTTTTCACTCTGCGACTGTTCTTCTATTTTATCTTGTCTGTCAAGAGCAACTTCAACAGCATAAAAGAATTCTTCTTCATTAACCAGACTATTAGGGCCTTCTTCATCATCCGGTCCTTCAAAGTGGGATTTTTTTTTTTAAGTTCCATCTTTGCATTTTTTCATTCTTCTTCTGCTCTTCTTTACATCTCACTTTCCTATCCAGCCTCTTCTGCCAGCTCTCCTCACATTTAACCATTACTTCAATACAATGAGAAAGTGTTGCAAAGATTCCAGCAGTTGTTGCTTTAAAAGTTATTGCTTCCTCTTTAAAGTCTATACCATTAATTCCTTTTGGTGTTACATGTAGAAATAACTTTTGTTTATTGCCATTGGTATTATGCAAGCAGTCTCCATCAGAACGTGTTGTAGGAAAGTCATCTTCATCGTCTTCTACCAATTTATCCCTTTGAAGTTCATCTTTGGAGACATCATCACAGGCATCAAAGTACACTTCTGTAGAGTATCAACTTGTCTACATAGGCTATCTCTAAAGGTTTACATTTCGGCCAATTTCTCACATAAACTATGGCCTTTCTTGAATGAAGAGGTGGATGTTGCAGTATAGCCATTTGCTCCAGACACCAGTGATACCATTGAGCCCTGTTGATGCAAGCTGGATTCAGACCCATATCCAGATTCAGTCTTGTGCTGTTTGATGGCATCTATCCTCTGCTGTCTGTGATCTGGATCAGCTCCACTACCGCCACCATATTCCTGCCTGGCCCACTATTTACCCTCCCCTCTGTTATCCCCTCCCCCTCTCAATTTCCCACTACTCCCCACCCTCCCCCCCATACCCCCACCCCCACCCCGTGTCTGACGCTACATGCTGAGGGCTCTCTTTCTGTTTTCTCAATGAAGGCATCTAATGCTATAAATTTCTCACTTAGGACTGCCTTGCAATATCTCACAGGTTTTGATAGTTTGTGGTTTCGTTATCATTTTGTTTAAGAAATCTAATGATTTCTTGCTTAATCTCGTTCTTAACCCAGCTGTCATTCAGCATAACTTAGTTTAATTTCCATGACTTTATTTGGGTATGAAAATTTCTGTTGGTGATGAGTTCAACTTTTATTCTGTGATGGTCCAAGAAGATACAAGAAATAATTTCTACTCCTTTGCATTTGTTGAAGTTAGATTTATGCCATAAGATACGATGAATTTTGGACGATGGTCTCTCGGCCACTTTTATACATTGAACTTAGCAACAACTCCTTTGAAGATTACTAAATTAAAGTTGTGATCTTTGTGTTTTTTCAGTTGAAAGAGGACTTCAGCATTTCTTGGCTCAACCCTAACCCAAAAATCAACCAACAAGGACTAGGGCCACAGCTTGAAAGAATGGAAATTTCATCTTTCATAGATGGGGGATAATTCACCTAGATTAATCACTATCAGCCATAAATATTCCTTTCATGTTTCATTGTAGCATAACCCTTTTATTTTCAAAACTGAGGGCTGTAGTTTTTCTAAAAAATCCTTAGAAGGAAACATTCCTTCTGGTTCTTCCTCATGACAAACCAAAGTCAAGGCTGGTCTAATTTATTAACACCAATCCTCTCATCAGCAAATATTAGGGTCTCATGCTCAAAATAAGAACAATTGTGCATTTCCTTAGTCTTCTGAGGCTACATTTATGTTGACTTTTTTCTAAAAAAGGAAAATTTGAAAAGCAGTTGGGTATACAAGAAGACAAAAAGAGTTACCTATTTATGTTTCTCAAATTCACCAGATTAACTTTTCAGATCAATTAGTTCTTGTGAAGGTAGGTCTTAGTATCCTAAGTAGGACATAGATCATCCAGTGTCTGGGATGACAGAATTGGAAATGCCTGTGTGGTGATTCAAACACCTCTTAGAGCATATCTCTGGATCAGAGAAAATGGCCCTAGTCAATATTTTGCAAGGAGAAGCCTCCTACTAAAAGGTAACAGACAAATCACATACTTTGAGAAAAGCGGTATGCCTCTTTCTGGGAGATCAGTACAGGTATTATTTTCTACACCTACAGATATAAGCTGATTTTTCAGTAGAAACAGGTTATTTGTTTTTGTATAAATTACCTGGCTGTATGAATTAAAATAAACAATAATGATTACACTCAGATTCTTAAAATGAATACCTGTTTGCCAGGTGAGAGGAGGGTGATTGAAAGAATCAGTGATAATCTTTCCCATTCCCCAACACTCTAGTCCTAGGGTAGGACATAATCATGGCTGTCTTTCTTCTCCAGGTTGCATGGGTTATGAGTGGCTCATCGGAGACTGTGGGTCCAAGTCCCCAGTCCACAGTCTTGACTGTGCTGCCAAGTCCCCCACACAGACCTTGTTGTGGGGAAAGTGAAGGTGCAGAGCTTGATCTCACTTGTCATCAAATACATAGATTATAATCATCAATTGCAATAACTCCAGCCGATAGCCTGTTCTTCCTTTTTTAAAACCAGGCTCTGTTCTCTCACAGTTCCATCTCCCTGATTTTGCTCTGAAGTGTGGACTTACTCCTAGTTAGACATTTACACATTTATTTCTAAGGTCACTTATTAGAAGCAAAGTTTTCTCACAAATTGTCCCAATTACTTTAGCTTGCTTACCAAAGAAAAGCTTAGTAACTCTAAAAACTAAATAATGTTTTTGATTATTATCTTGTAAAGAGTACAAAATTATCTTTAAGTCATTTATATAAAAGAGTATCTTCAAGACAAAATAAACTCAGTAAGATGTATTCAGCTTGATTTGCGCATTGCCCTTTTATGAAGGCAAGATAGTTATAATCAGTAATAAAATACTAAGTTGGTGTTCAAAATAATATGTGTAGGCTCGGTGCCTGTGGCTCAACGGGCTAAGGCGCCAGCCACGTACACCTGAGCTGGCGGGTTCAAATCCAGCCCGGGCCTGCCAAACAACAATGACGGCTGCAACCAAAAAATGGCCGGGCGTTGTTGCGGGCACCTATAGTCCCAGCTACGTGGGAGGCAGAGGCAGGAGACTTGCTTGAGCCCAGGAATTGGAGGTTGCTGTGAGCTGTGATGCCACAGCACTCTATCCAGGGTGACAGCTTGAGGCTCTGTCTCAAAAAATAATAAAAAAATAAAATAAATAAATAAATAAAAAATAGTATGTGTAACTTTTATTTTATAAAATGCAAATTACTAGGTAAAATAGGTATATTATCACTAAAACCATCAACAACATCATTTTTATTGATGCACGGAATAACCACATAACTCAAATATACTTTCAGTTTACTTTTAGATACATGGAGGGTGTGTTAATAATTCCAACATCATTTTCAACTCCAACACACTGCATAGAATGGTGCAATTACCTATGGCTCCCTCAGCATTAATTTCACATAAACAAGAACATATTTGCCAACATTTAATTGCAGCTTTTTGTCTTCTTACTCTAACATAATATAAAGAATATTTCAAAGTTAACCCCTAAAAAGGATTCGTCATTGTTAAAAAAATGTCATTTTGTATATATACATGTATAGCATCTATATAATGGTATATAATCCATACCATAATAGTCATGGTTTTATAGTAAATTTCCCCACCCTTAACTTTATTTACAATTTATGCTTACCCTAGCTAATGTTAGATTATCCCAGTCAAAACAACACTATGTATACATATACATCACCAAATTCATGGTGAACGTGGGGCATTCTGTTAAAAACTTTGGTTTCTGTGCCTTTCTAATTGATTTTGTTTCTAATTGTTTCTCTACCAACTCCAGTGATCAGATTTCAACAAAGCGCAGGTCACACGCACAAACACCATCATTCTCAGGATGTATTTCTGATTTTTTTGTAGTAGCAATTTAGTATAATTCTGAATTAAGGGAGATTCTTCTTCATATTTTTAGTTCTATTACAAACATGGATTGTTGCCTGGCTGAAAAGGCATTTTATGAATTCAGCAAAATTAGTAAGTGCCTAGAAACTTCAAAATATTGTATTTTGAGTTTCAAATTAAGGTTAGATTATAATCATATTGTTTACAGCTTCTACTTAAAAATGAAATTATTTCATAGTAGGGCTGAGTACATTGGATACTTTTTCTTGACTAAAACCCAGTTATAGCCCAAGAAATGGGGAAAGGGGCAAGGGAGGGGAGGGGGAAGGTTGGGTGGCGGGAGGGTGATGAGTGGGATCACACTTACGGTGCATCTTACAAGGGTACAAGTGAAAATTACTAAAGGTGGAATATAAATGTCTTCATATAGTGATTAAACAGCCATGTAGGCTACGTTAAATAGTTCAATGAAAATATTTCAGATTGTATATAAAGGCAGCAAGCACATTGTGCCCCATGATTGCACCAATGTACACAATTATGATTTAATAAAAATTTAAAAAAATAAAATAAAGTAAAATTATTTCATATTACAAATTTTTTCCCTAATCTCGTCTAAGTATCTTATTCCCTTGTTTTCAATCAAAGGGCAGCTAATAACAAAAATATACCTCTTTTTCAATTTTTTTTAAAGTTAGGCTTTTAAGCTATGATCTTAAGCTTTTTCCTATTATGATTTTAGTTTTTGGTTAAATTTTCTGCCAATATTTTATTGATCTACCTACTCAACTTTAGAATTTACCTTGCTTTCTAAGGACTAACACATCTTTTTCTCCCAAGTTGCAATTACATATTTTTACATATAAAATTAAATAATTTAGATTTTTCTGAAATGACATTTGAGTCTTCAAAATATTGTTTGCCAATGCTCTAAACAAAAAAATACTTTTAATATGATATTGGCTGGCAATGTATGAATTATCAAAAGCAGGCTGGTCAGGGAAAATGCCAGTGTTGTTCAATAATACTTAAAGGAACCCAGTGTGGGTGGGGGGAAACAACAGAAGTGATTATCAAAGGTTGATACTAAGTTATTTTCTCATAAAGGATTCTGGAAATGCTATCTATAAAGGTAAAGGATTTGATCTTTGCAAGCGGCCCTTAAGATGGTACAGGACCCTCAAGCTTGAATCGGAATCAGAATATATGAATGCCCAGAGAGAAAGACAGGTAATGTCAGCCTGACAAACTTTATATGCTTGTTCCAAAGTATAGAAAATATCCACCTTGCTACTTGTGTGAGGGAAAAAATGAAGAGGAAGTGGAAAGACATCACCATTTCCATGGTCCTCTCGGGGGCCTCTGTGCTGGAGTCGCTGGAGTCCAGGGAGCTCAGCTCCGAATTTCTAGTGGGCCTCACAGAGAGTGGAAATAAAAGGACCAATAAGGTCAGGGACAGAACAAGGGGGATGAAACACGTCAAGCTCAGAAAAGTCATGTTTTTAACACAGAGAGTTTTACTTTCATCTAAATATACAGTCAGATTACTTTTATCTGTCATACAGGTATTCAACCAAGGAGCAGAAAACATTTCCAGCAACAGGAAATCGAAAATTATTAAGAACAAAGAAAATATAAGAAGCACAACCTGAACAGCAGTCACTCTGTTCATTCTCCACCTCAGCCAGAAGACAGAGGAGTGGGAGAGGCAGGCTACCTTAAAGAAGGAGAAAAGGCAGGCAGGTGGCAAGCCAGGTAGTCAAGTGAGTATTCTCCAAATCATACCAATAGATTTTGCTAGTGCATAAGTGGTGTATAAATGTGAATCTAGACCCAAGACACATGACTCAAAGAGTAATGCCAAGATAGCCAAGCAGCTGAGGATGAAGTCAGCTGAGGAGACCTCTTGACACATTCAGAGCAGTTTACTGATGCAATGAGCACATTCCCCAACACTCTGATTAAGAATCCTGCTATTTCCAGGTGGGATCTCACCTAATGTACACAACGCAAGGGTTCATTTCAAAACAACTAGGACGTATTATAAATGTTGGACCACAAAAATAAGTTGCATGATGTTGTGTTAATTAGTTTGATTTAAGCATTCCACATCGTGTAACAATCATCACAAATGTATTAAGAAAAAATTTTTTATCCAATCCAGTAAACATTTCTATAGGAAAAAAATTCCAAATTTATAATACTTTGTCTCATTAATAGATTTTTAATCAAACTGTTACAGAATAGGATTAACTTCTGAAAGTCGAGTATGTTAACATGCAAGTATGGGCCAGATTCTTTTTCACCTGTCTGTACTTTCTGAAATACTATACCATTTGGATCCAAATACCTCTGCTGTTTTTCAAATAAAGCTCTAGAAAAAAATCCAAATTACTTTGTTATTCTTCAGTGAATCTATTTTGTTAGTGCCTGCTATCTGTCTGAACTTGTGCAAATGCAACATATGTTTATCACAAAAAAAGAAAAAACTAAGAAGTCTATGAAACAGGGAAAGCAAAGAAAATGAAACCGAACCATGAATAAAATGTAATGTGAATGCAGAAAAAGGAACTATAAACACTACTGTCAGGGAGTAAAGGGGCGGTATTAATAATATTTGCCATGAATCTGGGAGATGCTTAAATTTCATGAGGAAACCAATAAGTCATATTTTGGACTGATTGAATGATATATCAAAAGACACCAAAACCCAAACTACTTTTCTGAAACTTAAGACCTCTAAATAAAAATGATACTGAAATTTCAGTCTAAAAGTTACTTGAGTATCTCAGAGTAACATGTTCAAGGTTAAACATGTTCCTCAGTTTTGTTTTTACATTTAAGTTGTATTTATTTCAGCCAGAAATAAAATGCTTTCAATTTAGCCTTATTAAACAGGTAGAAAATTATTTTAGATAAAATAAGAAAATGTTAAACAAAAGTATGTTTTCCATTCTGGGAACGATGATTTTAACAAAGGCGATTAATGCATCAGAAATAAATCAGAATGACAGACTCTTATGTCTTGGTTTATGTGTCACCAAACAAATATTTTATTATTAGTAATTAGTGTCTAAGTATTGCTAGGCAACGCCAAACCAAAAAAATGAATGAAATTATTTTAAACATTTAGCCCTTTTTCAATACTGCTGCCACACTCCCCAATTAAATTCTCTTAATTGATTTTTTAAAAATGTATATTTCAAGAATGATGTTGTATAAAGAACAATTACTAAATTATTTTTTATGAATGAAAATATCTTCACTTAGGATAGATATTAAAAATTATAATGAGAGAAAAAAAAGAAGGATGGGAGAGAGGAAGAAAGCAAGGAGGGGAGGCAAGGCACAAGTTTATAAAATAGAGGAAGGCCGAATGAAGATGAACAAATGTGGTAGTATTTTACAGAGGTGAATGATAGCTTTGGTCGTAATATTAACATCTAAAGATGGAGGTAACTTTATGGTTATGAGCAGCATTTAAGAGGAAGGATCAGTAGGCTGCATGATGGATATGAGGGCTAGGAAAAGAAGGAGGAGCTGGCAATAGCAAGCTTCTTTTGCACTCAGATCCTTGTAGTCCTGCTGCCTGAGAGGACCACTGGAGGAAAAGCAGGTTTAGGTGCCAAATGTAGGAGAAAGAAAAAAAGTTGGAAGATGATGAGTTCTGTCTTGAAAATTTGGGGATGTCTGTAAATCATCTAAATGGACATCTGAAGTAGGCATTTGGTATCTGTGACTGAAGCTCAGCATAGCAACTGGGACCACAGCAGAGATTGGGGTCTCATCTGCATATTCTTGATTCCAAGAGAGGTGGTGAGTTCCAGCGGCCCTCAGAATACCAGAGGGCAAATAAACCAAAAGAAAGGTGAAGAAGCTCAGATGAAAGAGAGAAATGAAGATACTAGAGTTTCAAAACAATTAGCAAAATAGAAGGAGAGTAGTCAATACTTCTTGGTATTAATGAAAGGTCATGTGCTAACTGGCTTGAGTATCAGGCAGGTCCTTAGGTAAATTAGCAAAAGCAATTCAACTGAAGATAGGTTTGGGGGTTCACTGTATGGAGGGGCGAAAAAGTTTCGTTCAAAGTGTGATTATAAAAATAGATATATTTTTAAATTAAATCATAAGTTGAACCTGTACCCTTCTAAGATGCAGCATAGGTGTAGTCCCACCAATTACCTTCTCCCCTCCCTTGCCCCTTTCCCCATATTCTTGTGCTATAATTGGTTTATAGCCTTCATATGAAAGCTATAAATTAGTTTCATAGTAGAGCTGAGTACATTAGATACATTTTCTTCCATTTCTTTTGTTGTTATTGTTGAATCATAGCTGAGTACATTAGTGCAATCAAGGGGTACAATGTGCTGGTTTCATATACAATCTGAAACGTTTTCATCAAACTGTTTGACATAGCCATCATGTCATTTTCTTAGTTATTGTATGAAGACATTTG
>CAUYRH010118897.1:0-22416 GCA_963574655.1 Perodicticus potto
GCTGTGATATATTCTTTTTTTTTCATTTATTTATTTATTTGTTAAATCATAGCTGTGTACATTAGTGCAATCAAGGGGTACAATGTGCTGCTTTCATATACAATCTGAAATGTTTTCATCAAACTGTTTAACATAGCCTTCTTGGCATTTTCTTAGTTATTGTATGAAGACATTTGTATTCTGCATTTAGTAAGGTTCGTCTGTACCCTTCTAAGATGCACCATAGGTGTGGCCCCACCAATTACCCTTCCTTCACCCCAGCCTCATCACGCCCCCCTTGCCCCTTGCCCCATATTCTTGTGCTCTAGTCGGGTTATAGCCTTCGTATGAAAGCTATAAATTAGCTTCATAGTAGGGCTGAGTACATTGGATACTTTTTCTTCCATTCTTGAGGTACTTTGCTAAGAAAAATATGTTCCAGCCCCATCCATGTAAAGAGGTAAAGTCTCTATCTTTCTTTAAGGCTGCATAGTAATCCATGGTATACATGTACCACAATGTAATCCACCGTATTGATCAGCTTTGCCCACTCATTCTGTGAACTTTGTGTATTCTAAATTAACTCTCATTTTCTTTTTTTGCCTCAAATTGAACAAGTGTTTCTTCTTATAAATAGTGATCAACTTTGAGGGCCAAAGAATGTACTCAGTCAGCATTGTCACTAACTTTTTGTCATAGGATGAGAGGTACAAAATAAAAAATGTATTGGGTGTCTTCTCACATTAGAGTGTAACAGGACAGATCTGACATAAGATTGGAAAGGAGTAAGAACACGTGATATCTGTGTCTCGGTGCCTGCATATTTCACTTAACATAATGAGCTCCAGTTCCATCCAGGTTGCTGCAAAGGACATGATTTTATTCTTGTTTATGTCTGAATAGTATTACGTTGTGAATGTATACTACTTTTTTCTTTATCCATTTGTCCACTGACGGGCACTTAGGTTGATTTTTTTATCTTTGCTATTGTGAAAGTGTTTTATGAACATGCCAGTGTCCAGGTATCTCTTTGACAGACTGGTTGTTTCTCCATTTGTATAAAAATACATTTTAGGGATTGCTAGATTACATAGTAGTTTTATTTTTAGTTTTCTGAGGATACTCTATACTGTTGTCCATAGGGACTGTACTAATTTACATCTCCACTAATAGTGTGTACAGCTCCTTTTCTCTGTATCATAATCAGCATTCTATTGACTTATTGTTAATAACAATTCTAATTATGAGACAATGATATCTAATTGAGGTTTTGATTTGCATTTTCCTGATTATTCGTGATGTTGAGCATTTTTTCATATTATTTTTGTTCACACGTATGTCTTCTTTGAAAAATGTCTGTTCATATCTTTTGCTTACTTTTTAATGGGATTATTATTTCTTTACAGTTGAGTTGTTTGCGTTCGCTATATATTCTGGATAACAGTAATGCACCAGATAAATAGCCTGCACAATATTTTCTCTTATTCAGCTGGTTGTCTCCTCACTGTCTATTGTTTGCTTTACTTTGAGGAAGCCTTTTAATTTCATAGAGTCTCATTGTTTATTTTTGTTTCAGTTGCCTGTGTTTTTGAGATCTTAACCATGATACCTTTCTCTGGATCAATTTTCTGGAGCATTTCTCCTATGTTTTAGTATATTAGTTTAATAGTTTTAGCTCTTATGTTTTAGTCTTGAATCTAACTTAATTTTTATAAATGGCAAGAGACAGGGGTCCAGTTTTGGTCTTCTGCATATGAATATCCAATTTCTTTTTTTGTTTTCCTTTCTTTCTTTCTTTGTTGTTGTTGTTGAGACAGAGTCCCACCCTATGCTCCTGAGCAGAGTGCAATGACATCATAGCTCACTGCAACCTCAGACTCGGGCTGTGGGCATCCTGCCGCCTCAGCCTCCAGAAGCCACTGGGATTACAGGTGCTCGCAGTGGCGCCTGGCTTGGTTTTTCTATTTTTCTAGGAGTTGGGGTCTCACTCTTGCTCAGGCAAGTCTTGAACTCCTGAGCTCAAGCAATTCTCCCTCCTCAGTCTGCCACAGTGCTGAGATTACAGGGGCGAGCCACCAATTTCTTAGCATCAAGAAGACAGTATCCTTCTCAATACATGTTCTCAGTACATTTGTCAAAAATCCTTTGGCTGCAATAATATGGACTTATTTCTGGGTTTTCTATGGTCTGTGTGTCTGTATTTCATGCACATAGATGAGTTCTTTCTACCCGTTGGCCGCTCATGTTCTTGAATTATTCTTCAATGAGATTCTTTGCTACTCTGCCTCAGCATGCCCATTCCATATCCACAACCAAGATCTACCATTATCATTAGTCATAATCCCTCCATGATCTCTGTAGTTTACAGCACAGCCCAGTATTTTATTCTGCAGTTCCAAATATGATTTCTTTTATTCTCAATCTGTCTCCACACAGTTTGCCTATCTATCATTTTCATCATACCCTCTCTTTTCTGATTAGACAAATAAAATAAAATAAATTCTGGGATCAATCACTATTATCACTACCTTGCATGTATTTTGATTTCCTCCTTCTTCTTTTTCTCTGTTTTGCTGAAATGCTCAGAAAGAAATGAGAACCTTTTGTAATCAAATACCCAGTTTTATTCCTGTGCCTTTGCCCGTGCCATTGAACACTACTGAAAAATGACATAGGCTGATTGTATCCTAACTGTCTACTCTAGTGAACCTTAACTCTAAATGAAATCATAAATTTTTTGAGTTTCTCTGTATTAGTTTCCTGTGCCTGTGGTGCTAAATAACCATAAGTGAGGTGGCAACAGCATTCAGTCATACTTGTTGAGGCTATAAGTCCAAAGTCAAGGTGTCTACAAGGCCACAATTCATGTAGAAGCCTTAAAGTACAATCTTTTCTTTGCCTCTTTCAGCTTCTGGTGGTTGTTAGCAGTTCTGTTTGTGGAGACATCACTCCAATCTCTGCTCTTGTGATCATATTGTCACCTCCTCTTCTGCCTGTTTCAAATTTTCTTCTGCCTCACTCTCACCAGGACATATGTAAATTGGATTTAAAACTCATCTGGGTAATTGATAAAAATCCTCTTTTCAAGGTCATTAAACTAATTATGACTGCAAAACCCTTTTTCCATATACAACATTTAAAGGTTCTTGTGATTATATTATGGAAATATCATCTGGGGAGAACACCTTTTAATCCATACAAACTCATTCATGTATTTTCTGCATTCACTAATGCACAAGAATCCTTAATTCTTGAAGACCTCCTTCCTGTCAATGTTCAGCTGAAGACTTTGCTTCTGACTCTCTTTCTCATAATTAATTTTTCCTTTCTACTAAATTATTTCCATTGGTAAAATATTTTCTTCTGTTCACATTCCCTGCCAATATGCTCTTATTTGTCTAACCTTATCCTTGGAAAAGCTGTGCATATGCCCTCTCTCTCTCTTTTTTTTCCTCATTCTCATTCTCACTCCCATTTTCTTTTAAACCTATTCATATTCAGCTAATACCACATTTGACCCACCACAATTGCTTTGTTAAGGCCAATAATGACTCCTATTTTGATCAATCTAGTAGTCAACGCTCAATCTCCATTCACCATTGTTGATATCACTCTCTTCCTTGAAACAATTTAATCACTTGACCCTCAGAATTTCACTTTTTTCTCTACTTCCCTAGCCCTTTTTGAGTTGGTGTTTTCAGTCTCTTTCCCTAGTTTCATCTCTTTTCCCTGAACTTTTGAATGGCTTTTTGTAGTGTTTGGTCTCTTTTTAAGTTTCTTTTCTTGAATGACTTCCAATCTATGCCTTTGTATGTCATCGATATAGTGATACTTCTAAATTTATATTTCCTAATTAGACCTCTCCCTTGAAATTCAGACTGATTTATTAAACTACCTGATTCCTGCAAAGTTAATCTTTCTAAAATGAACTCCTTATCTCACTGCCCATATATGATCTACCTGGAGCCTTCTCTGTCATGTTTGATTCTGCTCTCCAGTTGCATACCTCCAAAATGTTAAAGTCATAACCATCTCTTTTCTCTCAAATTCTTCCCCTAAACTGTTAGAAAATAATTTTTCTTTGACTTTCAAAATATGTTTGGGAGCAAATTATTCTTGTCCTTTCCTTGTCTTCACATTGATTCAAAACATATGATTTCTCACCTAAGTCCTACTGTAGCCTCCTAGCCAGTCCCTTGATTTGTACATTACCTATTTAAAGACTACTGTTTACACAGTGCTTAGAAAATATTTACAGATATAAAGGTAAACTACTTCATGTTCTAAGACTTTTTCATTTAGTATAATTACCTAAGTTTTATTCCAGCTAAATTCATAGAGCATTTCATTTTCTGTGAAGAGAAATGGTAGTAAGTATAAACATTACTTTTGCCTGTGCATTTTGGTTTTAAAATTATTCAAGGGGAAAGAAGGGTTATTTCACTTCATGGTGAATAAAACTAATATGAAAATAAAATATTTTATTCGAACTCAAATATTTGATTCGTATTTGCAATTAATGTAATAGTAGGATTACTTAAACAAGCAGGCGTTATCAATACTTATGTCAAACTTTTAAAATAAGAACCAGTTTTACATATAAATTATAATGTTTTAGAAATAACATATCTGTGAAATATATATATACATGCACACACATCATATATTGGAATATTTTAAATTATACTTAATACAGTTAAATAGTGGATATTAAAGATATTGCCAGAAATATCTTAAAAGTATTTTAAGGAAAGAATTAGCTATTAAGAACTACCTCAGAGTGCGAAGTACAGATTATCAAGAAATGTGAATTGCTTAATTCATACATATGGATACTGAAACTGCAAGTCTTGATTAATAATTATAAAATATAAAGTACCATATCATATAATCGCCCTTTTCAGCTGCAATAAAGAAAAAAAATATTGATGAAGACAGCATTAAAATATCTCCATCTTAAATTTATTTCTGTTTCTAAATAAAAATTATACTCAAAGTTGTTTCATAAAAATGAACATTAATATTTATTAATGTTAAGTATTAATCACATTTGTGACTTTCTTTTGAATTTGACTCTCAAATGCCCAATCATTAATTTATAACACAAAATTTGTCTTCTAATCATTGGAAATTTTCATATTTACTTATATTTTATTAAAGTTATCAGAGTTGAAAGGGAAAAGAATAGAGTAGGGAAAGGTTCTCCATTCCAAAGTTATTTTTGTATAAATTTGAAACGTGCTCTAGGATAGCTTTTTGCATAAAAAGGTGATACATTAAATTTACCAACTCCACATGAAATTCAGCAATCTAAAACCAATTAAAAGATATAATCATTATTTTAATATGTGTGTACTTCTCTTTTAGGTATTATCTCAAGAAATATTCTCATTAAAACTTGAACATAAAAAAAAAACTTGAACATAACATCTGAGTAAACACAGTGCCATCATACTTGAGTTAATTTAACTTTGAACTAAAATATATTCTATTAGCAAACATTAGCATTTTTAGATGCTATTTTATAGGCACACAATATGTAAACATGTTAAAAGTTTTTGACATCTCTAAGTTTTAAAAACTGTAAACTGAAATATAAATATTCATTGACACAAATTGTTACATATTTACTAACAATACTATTTATTCCTATTGGTTCCAAAGCTGTAAGTACATAAAGAGCCAGAAGTTGTTTTAAATATAATTCATTTTTTTTAAAAAGTGCATTTTCTTTTTCTAATAATCTAAGAAAATGATCCTAATGGTTTGATTAACTTAAGATAGTTCAATTTTAGACATGAATAATTTAGAACTATTTCACTCTCTGGAAGACATTCATAAAATTCTATTGATTCTGTGGTATAAGTACATATGGAAAGATTAATGTATGAAGTTCAATTATCAGTTATTAAACAAAGACTACTGACATACATGTCTTTCATAATCAAGAGGGCACCCTAGTGTATAGCATGGGGTGAGTAATGAGAATCAGCAGGCAATTGAAGGCAAACTATTTTTAGAAACTGTCCAGTAATAGGAAGTTGATTAGTAAATAATGGTTTCCAATTTTGTTCTAATTTCCACTTTATTCACCCTCTTGCCAACCTAATCTAAGTTGGTGCTAATTGATGAGAATAAAGATACTTTATTTTGGATTGGTATCATAAGATGTAGGAAGAAAATGAATGTTCATTTTTCTAAATGGAAACGGCACAGTTGTGCACAGCATCTGGTACATGAGGTGTCTAATGAGAAAGACTTCCATCTTTGTTTCTGTTTCAATTATATGGATTTGTGCTAGCAAGACAAAAAAGAATGAGGGATTTGAAGACAAACCATTTGATATTACAAAAATAAGAATATGTAGCTTATTATTTTGAACAAAATTTTAACAAATAAAACATGCTAATAAATTATATCTAATAATCTAAAATGATATCTTTGTTTATAGTTCTGTATTTCCACATTCTGACTATAAATTATTTGATGCAAAACTAAAAAGTCATATCTCTCTTTGTATTCTCTTAACCTAAGAGAAAGAGCCTTTTACAAAGCAAATTATCAATAACAATTTAAATAAAAGTAAATTAAAGTAATTTAATTAAAGTAATTTAAAGTATTCTTAAAAGTATAGAACAGCAAGTGAGAAGACATAAACAAATGACCTATGAATGACATATTGTGACTTAAATAAATAAATTGTAATAGTTGTAGATTAAAGAATGATTTACTTCACAAAGTAGTTTTGTATAAAAATATATTGAGGCTCAGCGCCTGTACACAGTGGTGAGGGTGCCAGCCACATACACCAAAGATAGAGGGTTCGAACCTGGCCTGGGACAGCTAAACAACAATGGCAACTCCAATAAAAATTATCTGAGCATGGTGGCGGGTGCCCGAGTCCCAGCTACTGGGGAAGCTGAGGCAAGAGATGTGCTTAAGGCCAAGAATTTGAGGTAACAGTGAGCTGTGATGCCACGGTACTCTTCCAAAGGTGACATAGTGAGACTTTGTCTCAAAAATAAATAAATACATAAATAAAATATATTGAATGTAAAAAAATTCAAGGGTAGATACATTTCGAAACTGGAATGATGATAACTCAATCATATTTAACATTTGTTGAATGTCTGAAATGTCCCTGATACTATTTTAAGGGATTAATGAACAATTATATTTAATTATAGATATGAATATAAATAGAAAATAAGAATTGATTTTAGATTTATGCTAATATTAACATTTGCAAATTTTTCATGTACACATCTAAGTTTTTGTATACCTTCATCATTTTTAGGAGAATTTAGTTACTCTACAACAATAGGGTACTATAGCTATCTGGATGCTGATTCTTAGTTACTTTAATGAATATTATAAAGTTATTAAAATAGATAGCATACATGCCATCTATCAAGTAAGCTCACTAAATAAACATTTGCGTTAGGCTCAAACTTTTGGCATAGACAATATTCTGGGTTTTAGATATCAAATACCAGTCGGCTCTTTTATTATGGTTTTTTAAGTTCATATTTTGTAAAGTCAATACCTAAGTCAAACTCAGATATAAATTTCAGTTTCTGTACTCAAGACTTTCTAACTATTCTTGCCTCTATTGAAAGAGTTATATGTTTGACCTAAAACCATTCATAGCAATGTGTTTTATTTTCTGGACATTTCTTTCAGTTAGAACAGAATATTCTGGTCTTTGCTGAGCAGATTACTCTTCTAAGTCCTTCTTTGTCAAAGTGATATTATTGATTAATTCTGTATTGTAGAACATATGTATTAAATTCTCTTGTGGTATATAACCTTGGTTCAGCTCAGAAAAGGTAAAACTAGTTTTCTAGTTTGTGTTTTGGCAACTTTCCTTACAGAATATAGTTTTATTTCTTTTTCATCCACATTAGGAAAGAGCATATACAGAACTAGCTTTCGTTGTTTGGAAAGTAAATATGCAATGGTGTAAAGTTACAAGGAAAAAGTTTGTACTGAATAGGATGATCTACCAGAACAATACTATATATTCTAGTATTGCCAATCTTCCTTCCTAGATAAAATAAAATAGTTTAGGTAATAAATAATAAGCCATCCCTGAATGTGGTGAATCTGGAGAATCATGTTGGAGGAGCTGCAGGTGGCGTGTGTTTCTGTGTGTATGGTGTGTGTGTGATGGGTAGGAGCTAAGAGAGACATTCTTAAGAATGACGATTACAACGTGACACATGGGATCTGTTATTCAATTTTGCTTGTTTAGTTGATATTTTGAGATCCAAATTAAAGTCCTACTGCACTTCTCTACTAATAATGCAGAAACAAGTTTGCATTATGCCTAAAATGAGTAATTTCTAAGCCCAAGAAAGTCATCATTCCCATTTCATCAGCTATATTCATGCTGATGAAGGCTACAAAGTTTGAGACTTTTCAATCTTGAAATAAGGGAATGGGTTTTGTCTCCATGAGTAAGTGTCTGCATGAATAAATGCCTTAATCTTTGAATTATATTACATGAAGTTGGCTGACATCATTTAAGTTAATCTTGAATCCATTTACAACTTCTATGTGTGCATATATGCACCTCTTAGATAATTAAGTATGAAGTATTTGATTTCCTCAAGTATTAAGTGTGAAAGTTGATATCTTTGACATTTCAATTTGACACTTCTTGTTTTATTTTTATTGTGAAGATGTATCTTCATTCTTTCAAGAACACAGTTTGGCTTGTGATTATTTTTCTAATTTTTAGAGAAATTTTTGTGAAGCCAGGGATGAGTCAAAAATTTGTGCTATTTTCGAATATGAGTTCTGTCATGGAACAAGTACAACACAGACAACTGGAGATATCAACAAAGTGTTTAGGAAGGATGTGGCTAATGAGCTTACTGCGTGTCAATGGTTTGAGAAGTTCCATTCTGGTGATATTAATCTTGAATGTGAGCCATGGGGGTACCTGAAAGTAAGGTGGATAATGATGATCTGAAAGCTGTAGTGAAAGTGATTGCATCTCAACCTACATTTGAATAGCAGCAAGGTTTGAAATTTCTATTCCAACAATACCGAACCATTTGAAACAAATTGACAAGGTAAAGAAGTTGGATAGATGGGTCCATGTGAATCAAACAAGCATCAGAAGAGAAATCATCTTGAAGCTTGCCTTTATTTGCTGTCAAATTATAAAGGTGAACCATTTCTGTACCATATTGTTACATGTTATGAAAAATGGATCCATTTTAACAATCACAAGCTTTTGGTACAATGATTGGCTATAGATGAAGTATGAAAACACAGTCCAAATTTGAATATTCATTCAAAAAAAGCTAATGGTACCCATATCTCTTTCGTTGTCCAATGTTGTTATTATCCACTATAGCTGCATGAAACCTGGTCATTTAATTACAACAGATGTCTACTGCAACCTATTGTATGCAATGATTAGGATGCTTGAGATTAAGCAGCTGAGATTAGTCAACAGAGTGGGGCCAGTCCATGCACAAGAAAACACTTGATCATATGTTGCTCCTCAAAAGACTGTATTTTGGAACACCCTGTCATCCACCATATTCACCTGACCTTGTACCTCTGACTATCACTTCTCTCAGACTTTTGATCACTTCTTGCAAGACAAAATACTCCATTCTCAACAAGCTGTGGAAAATGCTTTTTATGATACCATCACTACTCATTCTCCAGGCTTCTTCACTGCTGACATAAACAAGCTTTCATTAAGATGGAAAAACTGCATTGATAATTTAAGTGTATACATTGGTTAATTATACTTCTTCTTGTCTGAGATATAATGAACTAAATGTTTCATTTGTAATAGAGCATTTCATATTTAATGACTTACTACATCTGTATTTTCATATGCATCAACATCCACCAATATACCTAATGCTGACTATTATCATTATTTTATATGGAAAACTCAGTGTAAAGTCTCTCAACCTTGCATTATTATAATTAGATCAAGGCATTTAGCTGCTCTGAAAAAGCATGAAACAAATATATATACAAATATATGAGACTTTGCCAGATTGGAATTCAAAATGCTTGGAATTTGGTTATTATCAAATGTTGATAATATTTGATGATATCATTTTGATTATTTTGTTATTTTCATTTTGTTAATTTTAATTTTATTTGATAATATTCGATGATTTTATCAATTATGGATTGATAATTATAGAATTATTTCTATAAATTGATAATCCTATTTTAATACTTTAGTGTTTTCATCATTTAGTGTATTACATGGGTATGTTAATCCATCAAAATTTCAATCACTGAGTTTGAAAATATATAATTCTTCATTCTTGTCCATTATGATTTTGAATACATTAGCAGGTATTTTAAATATTATTATTGGGATAAAACAAATAAACAAATGTGCAGTGTGTCATGTATATTTCATCTTGTCCAGCTATTTGGTTCTAGAATAAGACTATATGGAAAGAAAAATCTTAGGTTATATAACCAGTGCTCACGCAGGTTACAAAATTAAATTGGCTATAGCTATTAAGAGTTTTGTAATATTTTCAGAAAAAGAGCTATCTTAACATAAGTCATTATTATTTAGAGATAACAACCATCCAATTAGCATATCTCATTAATTGACAGGCATACAGCAAGTTTCCAGATGAGTCATGCTATACCTGATAACAGATTTTCTATCTTTTAAAAAGATTTAAAATAATGCTTTATTTTGTTAGCTGTTTCCTTTTACATTTGCATCTTGTTTCTGAACTTTAAACTTTATTCATGAAATTATCTCCTACGAAGGAAGCTGCTGATTTCCCATTCAGAATTCTCTGGTCTTTCCTTACGGTAGCACAAATTATCCTCTGGTTAGAGAGGTCTTATATGGTCAACTATTTTATTTCTCTATCAGAGAGTCTTTATGTAAACTTTTATAGGAAGATGATTTTATACAATCTCTAAAGGTTAATATTGAGGATTTCCTCTACATTCTCCTAAAGCAAACCACTGAAGCAAATGACAATCCTTATATCTAGTAAGTTATTCTGAGCTCAAGATGAATTTGTGTCAGGTTGAAAGAGAAGAAATAGTGGATATAATTGTGCATGAAGTGAGAGTTTTATTTAGTCTATTACTAAATTCCATTTTAATACAATTCCACTAATTTATCAAACTTGTCTATTTATCAAAATTTTTTCAAGGTAATTTGTATTGTTCTCACAGCTTTTGCTTAATGATCACTTTAAATATTTATGTAAACATAAAATGTTATTATTCATTAAAATGCATCCATTTTCTTTTGCAATTTGTTTCTTATTCTTTTACTTCTTGCCTTCTATTCATAGATTTTCTACTTCTTGAATATTTCATAGTTAAAATATAATAGGAGATGATGTCAAAATATCTCAAATAATAATAAAGATGCCCACTAAAAATATTTTGGGGAAAGTACAAAGGGATTCAAATCTGAATATTTGAATTAAATGTAATTACTTGAAGGCATATCATTTAAAAGATTATTATCCTATTGTATCTTGGAAAACTTTGAAACAACTATAATTCCACTGTACATAAACACACAGATACATATATGTACATATACACACATAATCACAATTACAACCTATTATTCTTTTACTTCCCTCTAGGAATCACATTAGCTCTCCTGTTTATTCTTTTCTTTTTCTAACACTACTCAAACTATTACATTAGAGCCTACTTCTTTCCTTTAAACAGGAGACAAAGAGATGGAGATTCTAAAGTCATTCTCCCAATGGGAATGGCCTAACAGTATCTTTGCTCTTTTCTGGGTACCTACATTTCATATTTTACTCTCTCTCAAAATTAATATTAAAAGAATTCAACTGGATAGTTAAAATGCTCTGGGGCAGAATACTCTTGAATCTGCTAAAGCTTAAACTCCAGCCTTCCTAATTTGCAAGTCCTCACTTCAAGACCGTGGACAACATTCTTTTCACCCGCCAAAAGTCACGTAGCCCATGTATACTTTCTGTAGTATTGGCAAGTACACAGTTTTTCCTTTTTTAAGGTTGATCTCTACCTCATGTGTTAAGATATATGTAACCTTGTTAAGACCTATAATTAAAGCTATTTCCATGGTTCAGGAGCTGGTTGCAGTCATCAGCTGTGTCAGTTCTCCCGAAGCCGTACATTCTCTTGTCTCCCGTATTTCTTGGTCTGTCTTTCCTGGCTTTGTTTCTTCATTTCCCACCATTCCAATCAGGTCAACTGTCCCTCCTCATGCCAGGTCATGAGACAAGACCTTGTGAAGGGCCCTAGAAATGTGCTCACGTAGTCACAAGTTTTTGTAAAATTTACAAAGGTAAGAAATTTCAATCAATTATTGCTTTCCACTCTTATTTCCCTTTGCCACATTAGATTTGTCTTGAGACTTTTGGGGCAATCTCCCAAAAGACTGTGAAGTTCTCGTTTAGTTTGAGTTAGAGGAATATGTATTATATGTGGTTGTCTTTTTCTTCCATATGCAGTTTGCATATGCAAGCACTTAAGTTGCCACTTGTCTTAGTAATAGCTAGAAGTTGAATTAGCTTCTGGGAATAATTATATTATTCATGATTTGGTTCCCATTGATGCGCAATAAAAATAGAAATTCTTTTATTTCAAAGATAATGGAGGATAAAGAAAAATTGAAATGAACCATGTAATTGTTTTCTGTTTCCTTTTAATTATTTATTTATTTTCTCATTGGAATTGTGGTGTCCATAAGAACGTGACTTTCAGATCCCCTATTTTAGGCAGAGGCTATGATTGATTTAAGGACTTACTTGCTGCCTTTAGAAATCCATCTTTCTATTTAAGCTGAGGCCTACCTTCCCCTGGGCTGCTCCCAGCCAATGACAGAGTGTTGTAGAGGTGTTAAGGTAGGTACATTATTGAAAGGTGCAGGAATCCTCTAACAAGGAAATTTGGCTTGATGACTGACTCACAACCTTGTTTAACTTTTATTACAATTACAAGACAATCTAAGATGCTTATGTCCATCCTTTTCCTTTCTTTCCCATATCTTAACTTGTGAGATTTGCTCGTTGTCTAATACAGGCTCCCTTCCTATTTCTCTTAAATGAATTTTTATAATAATATTTTGCATTTGATCCCACCACGGCATCTGCTTCTCAGAGCAGATGGCTAATTGGGCTAATACAGGAATCATGCAAAATATAATTTATCAGAACATTTTTTGTTTCAGTATACAAATCTAGAGCAGTACTACAAAAAAAATTAGGATATCTTAAACAGCTTGCATGAGATAGAAATTTCACAGACATTTTTAGGTTTTGAAAATTGACAGTAGTAAACAGCCAAACACACTGAATGGAACTGATCTCATCTGAAAATTGACAGCAGCCTTAAATTTTAGATATCGTAAATACAGTGGTGTTATGCTCAATTAAACTTTTCTGAACTATTAAACATAGAAAATAAATCTTGTTCTATAATATATATATATATATATATATAGCAGAAAGAGAAAATAGATTGACTTACTGTTTTTTTCTCTATAATATCATCATCATAAAATGAAAGTGCTTAAGCAATTTGTGCCAAGTTTGTACATGTAGGGATGTATCATACAAGCTTGTCAGACATTTGATTAAAGGTTATTATGTTGTTTTACTAGAATTTTTTTTTTAATTTGATGTTTCATTCATTTTATTCCTTATTCTGTTTTTTTTAGTTTAAATTTTATTAATGGATAAGTAGGAATTTTTTTATTAAATCATAGCTGTGTACATTAATGCAATTATGGGTACAATGTGCTGGTTTTATATACAATGTGAAATATTTTCATCAAACTGGTTTACAAAGCCTTCATCACATTTTCTTAATTATTGTGTTAAGACATTTATATTCTACCCTTAGTAAATTTAACATGTCGCCTTGTAAAATGCACCATAGGTATGGTCCCACCAATTATCCTCCTTCCACCCATTCTCTCCCCTACCCCTCCTCTTTCCCCTTAATCTTCGGCTATAGTTGGGTTATAGCTTTCAAATGGAAGTGCGTGTGCTTATAAATTGGTTTCATAGTAGGACTGTGGTACATTGGATTCCTTTTCTTCCATTCTTGAGATACTTTGCTAAGAAGAATATGTTCCAGCTCCATCCATGTAAACATGAAAGAGGTAAAGTCTCCATCTTTTTTTAAAGTTGCAATAATATTCCATGGTGTACATATACCACAATTTATTGATCCATTCATGGGTCGATGAGCATTTGGGCTTCTTCCATGACTTAGCAATTGTGAATTGGGCAGTAATAAACATTTTGGTGCAAATATCTTTGTTATAAAGTAATTTTGGGTTTTCTGGATATATAAGAAGTACAGGAATTACAGCACCAAATGGCAGGTCTATTTTTAGATCCCTAAGTGATCTCCAAATTTCTCTCCAAAAGGAACGTATTAGTTTGCATTCCTATCAGCAGCACAGAAGTGTTCCCTTTTTGCCACATCCACGTCGACATCTCAGCTATGGTTTTGGGATTTTGTGATGTGGCAACTCTTACTGGACTTAGATGATATCTCAACGTGGTTTTGATTTGCATTTCTCTGACGATTAAAGATGAAGAGCATTTTTTCATGTGTCTGCAGGCCATGCACCTGTCTTCTTCAGAGAAGTTTCTCTTCAAGTCCTTTGCCCACCCTGAGATGGGGTCACTTGTTCTTTTCTTGCTAATACGTTTGAGTTCTCTGTGGATTCTGGTTATTAAACCTTTATTGGAGACATAACCTGCAAATATCTTATCCCATTCTGAGGGCTCTCTACTTGCTTTGTGTACTGTGTTCTTGGCTGTGCAGAAGCTTTTTAGTTTGATCATATCCCATTAATGTATTTTTAGTGTGCTTCAATTGCCAAGGGTGGGGGGTGGTCCTCTTCATAAAATATTTTCTTGGGCCGATTTCTTCAAGTGTTTTCCCTGCACTTTCTTCTAGTATTTGTGTAGTTTCATGTCTTAAGTTTAGATCTTTAATCCAGTGAGAGTCTATCTTGGTTAAATGTGAAAGGTGTGGGTCTAGTTTCAGTCTTCTACAGGTCACCAGCCAGTTGTCCCAGAACCATTTGTTAAATAGGGAGTCTTTTCCCTAATGAATGTTTTGATTGATTTGTCAAAGATCAAATGACGGTAAGTAGCTGGGTTCATCTCTTGGTTCTGTATTCTGTTCCGTACATCTACCTCCCTGTTTTTGTGCTAGTTCCATGCTGTTTTGATCACTATCGATTTATAGTATAGTCTGAGGTCTGGTAGCATGATCCATCCTGATTGGTTTTTATTTCTGAGTAATGTCTTGGCTATTTGAGGTTTTTTCTGATTCCATATAAAATGAAGTATTATTTTTTCCAGATCTTTAAAGTATGACAGTGATGCTTTAATAGAGATTTAATTAAAATTTGATATTGCTTTGGGTAGTATGGACATTTTAACAATGTTGATTCTTCCCAGCCATGAGCATGGTATGTTTTTCCATTTGTTAACATCTTCAGCTATTTCATTTCTCAGAGTTTCATAGTTCTCCTTTATAGAGATCTTTCATGTCCTTTGTTAGGTAGACTTCCAAATATTTCATCTTCTTTGACAGAACCTCTGGGATACTGCAAAGGCAGTCCTGAGAGAGACATTTATAGTTCAGCAAGCCTTCCATAAGAGAACGGAAAGAGAAGAAGTTAACAACTTATGGGATATCTCAAGCAACTGTCAAAGGAAGAACATTCCATCCCCAAACCCAGCAGAAGAAAAGAAATAACCAAAATTGGAGCTGAATTAAATGAAATGGAAAACAAAAGAATTATTCAAAAGATCAGTGAATCCAAAAGTTGGTTTTTTGTAAAGTTTAACAAAATTGATAAATCCTTGGCCAGCTGAACCAGAAATAGAAAATTAAAATCCCTAATTTCATCAATCAGAAATGACAAATGCAAAATCACAACAGACACCTCAGAAATTCAAAAAATTCTTAATGAATACTACAAAAACTCTATTCTCAGAAATATGAAAATCTGAAAGAAATTGACCAATACTTCGAAGAATGCCACCTTACTAGACTTACCCAGAAAGAATTAGAAATGTTTAACAGACCTATATTAAGTGCTGAAATAGCATCAACTATACAAAATCTCCCAAAAAAGAAGACTTCAGGACGATACGGCTTCACATTAGAATTATACCAAACCTTTAAAGAGGAACTTGTACCTATATTACATAACCTTTTCCAAAACATAGAAAAAGAAAGAATACTTCCCCACACATTCTATGAAGCAGATATCACCCTGATCCCCAAACCAGGAAAAGACCCAACAAGAAAAGAAAATTATAGACCATTATATTTAATGAATATACATGTAAAAATATTCAATAAGATCCTAAGAGATAGGATCCAGCAAACACATATACACCATGACCAAGTTGATTTTATCCCAGGGTCTCAAGTCTGGTTCATTATATGTAAATCTATAAATATAATTCAGCACATAAACAAAATAAAAAACTGAGACCATATGATTCTCTCAGTCAATGCAGAGGAAACTTTTGATAATATCCACCTTTCTTTTATGATCAGAACACTTAAGATAATAGGTATAGAAGGGACATTTCTTAAACTGATAGAGGGCATCTACAGCAAACCCCATATCATACTGAATGGAGTTAAACTGAAATTACTTCCACTCAGATCAGGTACCAGGCAAGGTCACCCATTGTCTCCACTGCTTTTTAACATTGTAATGGAAGTCTTACCTATGGCAATCAGGCAAGAAAAGGCAATCAAGAGTATCCATACAGGGTCAGAGGAGATCAAACTTTCACTCTTTGCAGATGATATGATTGTGTATCTGGAAAACCCCAGGAATTCAATTTCAAAACTCTTAGAAGTGATCAAGAAATACAGCAGCATCTCAGGTTATAAAATCAATACTCACAAAACTGTAGCCTTTATATACACCAACAATAGTCACGCTGAAAAATTAGTTTTACTGGAATTTTTAATGCTTGTAGTATTTATTAGCATTTATAAGTTTACTTTTATTGTTTCTTTTTCTTAGTCTTTTAATAATTTATTCCTAAATCAATGTCCTATTTGTTAAAAAGTATCTGCCAAATGATATAATATACAGGCACCACAAAATGAAAATTTATTCACTTCCACCAGCCATTCCTGAGCTGGGAGGAGTAAAAAAAGAAAAAAGGGAAGGCAAGGAAAGAGTAACCCAAAGTAATTGCTGGAGAATCCCTCCATAAGCAGATAATTGATTCCACATTTTTAGAAACAATGGAATAAATATGGTGTTTCTGCCATTGTTTCCAATGTTTCCTTGGCAGTCATAATCAAGAAATCACTCTTATTAACATCAATTTCCATTTACTTAGTCATGAAATAATTTCTTACTTTTTCCTAACTATTTAGTATTATAGTATAATTTTTCTTTTAATTTTCTTATGTTCTTTCTTTCAGTATTATATTTGCATTTATAGATTAATATCATTATGAATTTTAATCCTTTCCTTAATAAAGTGCTATGTAACAAAAATATATTTCCACAGACATTCTATGATTTAACACATTATGTAATATGGAATTATAATTTTATTTATTTGTTAATTTTGTCTAAATTCTTATACACTTTCTCTCCTTTTATTTTGAATTTGTTTACTTTTTTCAAGTTTTTTGTAATTGAGACCTTACTTTTTCTTAAAGAATTTATTTCTATATAATTCTGCCTTTACCATTATTGCTATCTTATCTACTATTTTTAGTTCATTGATTTCTGTATCTATCATTTGAACCTATTTTCTTATAAACTCAAAAGACCTTGCAGTTCAAGCCAAGTCTTCATTAAATTCATTTCTTTTATTTCATACATCTTGTTGGAAAATTTATATATTTCTATCTTCTTACCTTGACTTCTGTATTTCTTAAAATCACACAATATGCCCATTCATATATACAGAAAATGTTGTGAGTAATTATTTGTTTAGAGGTAATGTATATATAGTAGCAATCAGGGAAGAGAAAGAAATACTCAAATGCATAGGTTCTTATCTGTTTTCCTTTATTTTTGCCAGATATAGAAAAAGAAATTCACATTTTTTGGCCTATAGATAACATTTCCCCTTTATCTCCTCTTCTAGAAATAGACTTTTCATTATCCGCAATAGAAGTCTAACCTGAGTGCCAGGGAAAAATCACTTTGTTAAGCTGACAACACTGAAAAGAAATATGAGAAAAGAGAAAGACTGTAAAAGACAGATGGCTGATATTGGTGTGGTGAACAGTTGTCCACAGAACTAAACTATCTGCTTAAAACCTCTTTTTTTTTTTCTTTTACTTACTCTTTTTTATAAGGCAGATTTTCTACAGTATGCTCTACAATCATCACAGAAATATTTCATGCTGTTTTCACTTTGTACTTGTGGTTTTAAAAAGTGATGAAATAAGTGAGAATCTGTATTTTGCAAAGACAGCAAGAACTGACTTGCAAACTATTGTCTTCCTTTAAAAATAAATTTTTTCTACAGTGTATATTTTTCTTTGCTTTGTTCAAAGTTACTTGTTCAAAGGTGTTTGGTTTTATTCCTGGGTTCTCTCTCCCATTCCATTGATCTATGTGTCTACTTTTATACTGTAATATTCTGTTTTTGTAAGTATGGCCTAATAGTATATCTGAAGTCAGGCAATGCAATGTTTACAGCTTTGTTCTTGTGGCTTAGGATTGCTCTGGCTTTTCAGATTCTTTTTTAATTCATTATGAAAGTTAGGATTTATTTTTAATTATGTGAAAAGGGATATTGGTATTTTAATGAGAAGTACATTGAATATGTAAATTGCTTTGGGCAGTAGTGACATTTTAACAATATTGGTTCATCTAATCTATGAGCATGGGATAGTTTTTCATTTATTTATGTCATCAATGATTTCTTTCATCAGCATTTCACAGTTGTACTTGTAGAGATATTTCACCTTCTTGATTAAATATATTTTGTACAGAAACTTTTCTATGACATTGAGAAAGAGGAAAAACTCCTGAACTCATTACATAAAGCCAATATTACACTGATAACAAAGCCAGGAAATGGCATAACAAAAAGTAAACTATAGACCAGTGCCTGTCATGAACATAGATGACAAAAAAATAAAATTTGAACAAAATGTTAGCAAATCAAAACCAATGGCACACCAAAAAAGAATTAATTATACCCAAGTTGTTTCACCCCAAGAATGCATGGATGGTTCAACATATCCAAATCAATAATTGTGATCCACACAAAAACAGAACTAAAAACAAAAACCATGTGATCATCTCACATGCAGAGGGAACATCTGATAAAATCCAGCACTCCTTCATAAATCATTGACAAACTAAGTATAGAAGAGACATATCTTAAAACAATAAAAGTTATATATGTCAAACCAACAGTATCAACTGAATGGGGTAAAGTTGAAAGCATTCCTTGTAAGAACTGAAAAGATGCTCATTTTCACCATTTCAATTTAACATAATAGTGGAAATCTTAAAGCAATCAAGCAAGAGGAAGATACAAAGGGCATCAAAATTGGAGAAGAGAAATTAAAACTATCTCTGACCACCAAAAATATGATATGATATCAATAAAATGCATAATACTGTTCCAAAAGACTTTGAAAAATGATAAATAAATCCAGTAAAGTCTCAGGCTAAAAAATTAATGTACAAAAAATAACTAGTATTTCTATACACTAATAATAGCTGAGGTAAAAATCAAATAACCAACTCACTATCATTTACAATAGGTGTAAAAAAATACATTGAATTACTAAACCAAGGAGTTGAAAAATTTTTTAAGGAGAATTACAAAATGCTGATGATAAAATTGTCGATGATACAAACAAATTAAAATGCATCCCATGTTCATGGATTAGAAGAATCAGTGTTGTTAAAATGTACATACCATCTGAAGTAATCTACAAACTTTGCCTAATTCTTATTAAATACCAACATCATTTTTCACAGAATTAGAATTATCTTAAAATCATAAAGAACAACAAAAAAAATTACCAAGGTAATCCCAAACATAAAACAAAGAGACCAAATCTGGAACGTCATATTACCTGGCTTCAAATGACACTACAAGGTAATGCTAACCGAAACAGCATGATGCTAGTATAAAGCTAGATGCAAATGAAAAAGACAAGGAAGAAATAAAGCTAAATACCTATAACCAATTAATCTTCAACAAAATAGACAAAAATATGCACTGGGAAAAGGATATCCTATTCAATAAATGGTTGTAGGAAAATTAGATAGCCACATGTAGAAGAATGAAAAGTGTCTTTCATCATAAATAAAAATTTTATTCAAGATGGATTATATAATTAGTGATGTTCAGCATTTTATATATGTCTGTTGACCATTTGTCTACCTTTATTTGAAAAAACTCTGTTCATGTCTTTACCCACTATTTAATAAGAGCTGTTTTTTGTTTTGTTTTGTTTTTTTTTTACTTGCTGATTTGTTTTAAATCTTTGGAGAGTCCTATTATTAGCCTTTGTCAGATTTATAGTTTGCAAGTATTTTTTCTTGTTCTATACGTTATGGTTGATTATTTCCATGTATACTCATTCTTTTGTAAATGAGTACCTATGATCACTGAGTGGTATAAATGGCATACAAATATTAGAAGAAAATTTAAATAGGGGTATCCTCAACTTTGGGATAGGTAAAATAATTATGCCTAAGATCCCCTAAATCAAATGAAACCAAAACAAAAATAAATGGGACTATATATATAGATATAGATATAGATATAGATAGATAGATATAAATTATATTTTAAATTAATATTTAAATTTATTTTAAATAAATAAAATTTATTATTTAAATATAATTTAAATTTTATTTAAATTATATTTAAAATTAGTATATAAATGTATACATTTATTATATAAATATATAATATGATATATATATATATTTTTTAGAGACAGAATCCCACTGTGTCACCCTTGGTAGAGTGCAGTGGCATCACAGATCACAGCAACCTCTAGCTCTTGGTCTTAGGCAATTCTCTTGCCTCCGCCTCCCAAGTAGCTGAGACTACAGGTACCCGCCATAACACCCAACTATTTTTTGTTGCAGTGTGGCCGGGGTGGGGTTGGAACCCACTACCCTCAGTAGATGAGGCCGGTGCCCTACTTAATGAGTCACAGGTGCTGCTCTAAATGGGGGACTATATTAAACTAAGAAGCTTCTTTACAGCAAAGGAAATAATTGACAGAATAAATAGACATTGTACAGAATTGATGAAAATATTCACAGGCTATATTTCTGATAAAGCCTGATCCAGAATCTATAAGGGATTCAAACAAATCAGCAAGAAAAAAATCCAGTAAAAATTGGACAAAAATTATGGGCAGTCATTTTCCAAATGAAGATATACAAGTGGCCTAAAAAAGTGAAAAATGCTCAACAACACTAATTATCAGGAAAGCACAAATTAAAGTCACAATGAGATACCACCTTACACCTGTCAGAATTATCATTAATAAAAGTAAACAAACAAACAAAAACAATAGATGTTGGCGTGAATGCAATGAAAATGGAATGCTGTAAGCATTCACTCTGTTGAAGTGAATGTAAATTAGTACAATCTCTATGGAAAAAAGAATGTAGATATCTCAAAGACTAAAACTAGATCTATCTTTTGATCCAGGAATCCTTCTCTTAGGATCTACCCCTTCAAAAAGAAGTCATAACAAAAGATTCCCATGCCGAAATGTTCCTTATAGCATAATTCACAATTGCAAACATATGCAACTAACTCAAGTGCCCTCCAACTTAGGTCAATTGATGAGTGGGTAAAGAAAATGTCATATGTTCACACCATGGAATACTCCATAATTATCAAAAAGACTGATCACTGTGAATTATATTTTGGGGGCCAGGTGTGGTGGCTCAGGCTTATAATCCCAGCTCTCTGAGAGGCTGAGGTGGGTGGATTGCCTGAGGTCACAGAAAGGAAACCGGCCTGAGCCAGAGCAAGACCCAGTCTCTAAAAATAGCCAGGTGTTGTGGCAAACGCCTGTAGTCCCAGCTACTCAGGAGGCTAAAGCAAGAGAATTGCTTGAGCCCAAGAGTTTGAGGTTGCTGTGAGCTATGATATCAGCGCACTTTTCAGAGGGCAACATAGTGAGGCAGAGTCACTATCTCAAAATGGAAGGAAGGAAGGAAGGAAAGGGAGAACATTTTTGGTCTCTGGTTTGGCTAATCCTAGCTATCTAGTGACCTTAAAAGCCTAGACACGGAATCTTATCAGACTGAACATCCCAAAAGTTTAGAGATTAACTCCCAGAAGCCAAGATCAAAGGCCAGACCTCTCTTTTGGCAAGATAAATTCTTTATTATATACTTCTGTCCTCCCTTCCTTCCTTCCTTCTTCCTATTTTCCTTTATTT